>JALPQI010007713.1:0-50809 GCA_025490895.1 Thaumatotibia leucotreta | reverse complement strand
AAAACCCTGCTGCGCCACGCCTGGTCCAAAAGTCCCCATCACGCTCGCTGCGTTACCACGTTGTACAGCGATGGAGACTTGTCTTGTTGAACCAGCTATGAACCAGAACGTGGGTCACCACCCCTCTCCCTCAACCGCCTATCTAGCTCCCTGAAAAATTCACCGTGAAATACTTTATTCATCATAACACTTTTTAGGGTTCCGTAGCCAAAATGGCAAAAACGGAACCCTTATAGATTCGTCATGTCCGTCTGTCCGTCTGTCCGTCTGTCCGTCTGTCACAGCCGATTTACTCGGAAACTATAAATGCTACAGTAACGAAATTTGGTAAGGATATGTGTTGTATAAACCGCTACAGGATTATGATACTAAATTGTAAAAAAAACCATTGGGGTGGTGGCCCTCCATACATGTAACTGAGGAACAAAAAAATTTTTTTAGTTGTATATAAGCGTGTGAGGTATTAATAGAAAGGTCTTTGAAAATGATATGAAGGTTTATTAATCTTTTTTTATTTAAGCAAATCGTTTTCGAGATATCAGCTCTCAAAGTCTGAAAAATGTGTCCCCCCCCCTCTATTTTTTAAACTACGCGATATAAAATTCTAAAAAAAATATATGTTATGCCACATTAATAAACTCTATCAACGATTTTTGGTTGGATTAAATTATCTCCTATAGTTTTTGAGGTAGGTTGCTTTAACTGCATTTTTTTAATAATAAATTGATAATAGTACGGAACCCTTCGTGCGCGAGTCCGACTCGCACTTGGCCGGTTTTTTATAAGTTCTCATGGAAACATTCTCGATGAGAACTTATTTTTTGTCATGAAAATTCTCGGAAATTTCCGAGTATATTCCCGCAATTTTGAGAATATTCTGCAACTTGTACATTGCTAGCAAGGTTAAATTCGTGTCAATCTACAACAACGTGACCTGAATTCCTCATGTAATTTGATATTACACTCGATATTTTCAGATGAGAGTTTTCAGCTTGAAGCGCAGCTGTTTAGAGCAACCAAGCCGGTTCAATTTTTCACAATCTTATTTTATGAAACCTTGAGAATAAGTATATCAAGACTTAAAAAGTTAGCGGCTGTATACCATTTTTCAGTTAAAAGTAAAAAAAGGTAAACAAATATGGCTGACTTTCCATTTGACGTCTTTGACACATATCGTGAAACACGTTTGCAGATATTCAGTGTGTGTCCATGATCCGGGCTTTTAGGAAAATGGGTAATAATACGCATTACTAACAATCGTTTTCAAGTATTAACATTTGAAAAATAATTAAATTGACCGTACAATTAATTTTATTTCCTCCGAACGATCGATGTAACGCGTGCCTGCTTAGTTGTCAAACGTTGTGAGTGGCTGCGATTTGTCATTGTCAAGTGCAAATTAACGATTCATTTTGAACTATATTGCTTCTCAATTAACTTTTCTTAGAAAGTTAATTACTTTTAAATTAGACTTACATTTTGAATCGAATAATGTTCACGGTTTGGCTAGAAATCTGCATCGCATTCCTCGGTTTCGATAAAAGCCAGTATCATAGACACACACTGTATTTTTACGTTAATACTAATACTAAGTATGAATAATCTGAACAAAAAAATTATGTGAAATTCAGGTTTAATGTTTTATGTTTGTCAATTATGACTTGTTATTTTTATATTTACGCAGTTTACTGACGATAAAATTAGATGTTTTTAGATGCGTATAATCAGGGAAATTCAAATTCCAATAGGACATTCAATTGGATTCTAATTATACTGAAAACATTTTAAAAAGGCAATAAGCGTGCTTACAGTATTTCCTATGATTTTTTTTATTATACCCGATCCGTATTCTTTGACCGAGAGACGAGAGGCAAATACATGTATATTGTATTTATTACAGCTCTGTACCCACAATACAAGCCTCAATCGAGCCCACAGAGTGGGACTAAGTCCATTTGTGTACGAATATCCGATTATATTAATTTGTAATTATTTAAAAAAGAGGTGAGACCAGCAAATGTACCTAATTACAATGACTTCTATATTGATTTAAACTTTCACGAGTAGGTATCACTCTATTTATTACATACTTAAACATTTTAACGACAAACGGGTCATCATGCCCGAAAAACGTCAGGATAAAATTAAACGTAAGTATCTTCTGATTTACTTATAAAACACAACTTGTGAAGCACCCTATGGTGTATTTTTATTCCATACAATTCCGCCTACTAATATCTTAGGGTTTGTATGAAACATAAGTTTTTTTTTTCTAGAATCGGATGTCGGTCCCATAGTAAAAGTTAATCATCATCATCATCATCATCAGTCTATGTTAGTCCACTGCTGGACGTAGGCCTCTCCTATTAACTATGCGTATAGACGCATTAGGAGGTAAATACCTATAATCGCCACGCTAGGCAAGCAGATTGGCGATCGCAGTAATGTGTCCACTAGGATGACGCTGCTGCCCATCATCAATCTTGTAGAATGGTCAGTGACACTTCAATCCATTAGTTGACTCTTACGACACCCGCAGGTGGAGTTGGGGTGGTATTCTTACTGTCGTCACCACACGGCGCTATAAAAGTTAATCAATATGACAAAATGACAGAATAAACCCCTTAAGTTTAGGCCGATGAATAAAAAATGAACCTGTTTAACAAGCATAGTACACACACACACACACACACACACTACTAATAACTGAGGCCTTCCAGGATTCTTAGCCAAGTTGCCAATCGCTAACGCTTAGTAGCGTATCGTAGTTTTCCCTCTCTGTCGCTCTTCCGTATTAGTGCGACAAAGACAGTTAGCTGCCTTTCGTTTACGATTTACGATTAAGCGTTAGCGATTGGCAACTTGGTTAAGCACCCAGTACTTGTTTTCCTAACCTAACTCGTATCTCCAAACTCCGTTTAAGCTATCTGGCAATCTGTTCTGCGCAAACCGCAGGTGCCTGATAATCTCAAACGCTCTTAACCAAATTACGCCATTCTAGGATACCGCCGGCATTACCCCCTCGTAATTAGGACAGTATGGGAACGTGAGTGTTCTTGAGAAAAAGCTCATCAGGCTTATTGTTGGGGTGTTATTTCTACCGGTGGTAGTATAAATAATACTTAGTGGTCTGTTAAGAGACAGAGGTATCATCTTTTTTTTTTTATCAAACTAGCATACGGCCCGCCTGATGGAAAGCAGTCACCGTAGCCTATGGGCGCCTGCAACCTCAGGGTGTCACATGCGCGTTGCCGACCCAATAAAAATAACGTTGGCACAACAAAGTGGCTCCACTCCACCTGATCGTAAGTGAAAAGTAGAGCCCAAATCGCGGCGGCAACGAACAGGAGACAATCAGTAACCTGTTAGTTGCCACCGCCTTGCTGGCCGAATGTACGGTGGTAGCCAACCAGGCGGGTACTAGTAAAAATACCCTACCACCGGCTGAGAAGCTGGATACTCAGTATTTCCCTTAGTCGACTCCTACGACACCCACAGTCAAATGCAAGAAGATGAATGAATAAATAAATAAATATCTTGGGACATCTTACACAAATCGACCTAGTCGCACGGTAAGCCCAATTAAGCTTGTGATGTGGGTACCAAGCGACGATATATATAACAGATATACACGGTGGAATTTAATCGGTGAACAGGAACCCATTTTTCTAATTCAGTAATCAATGGCGGTCACGTTTATGTAGTACTTAAGTGGAACCAAGTTTTTTTTTAGCATAAATTTTTTTTATGTTGAAATTAAAATTTATTGTCACCCTACTAATGGTTTAGTCTGAAAAGTTTAATACCTCTTTTCAAACTATCAGCCATAGAAACTTAAAACATAAATGAGCAATAACCACTCACATGCTTTAATTTTTGCGATAGACTCTATTCCTATGTAAAATAAGAGCGATGCATGGCTGATAGATTGAAAAGAGGTATTAAACTTTTCAGACTAAACCATTAGTAGGGTGACAATAAATTTTAATTAAAGTTTAATTTCAACATAAAAATTTTTTATGCTAAAAAAAAATTTGGTTCCACTTAAGTATTACATAAACGTGACCGCCATCGATTACTGAATTAGAAAAATGGGTTCCTGTTCACCGATTAAATTCCACCGTGTATACTCGTACATACAGGGTGGTCCAAACCTTTGACGTCAAAAAATTTTTTTTAGGTTCCCTACGTCATGGGCTATCAGAATATACCCCATGTATGTTAGCCGATTTTTTGTAGTTTTCGAGTTATGAATTTTTGAAAAAATTTTTTTTGTCTAATTCTTGAATGAAGAAATTTATTGATAAAAAAAAACTATTGGGTTTTTTTAATATTTTCTTTTTGTAAAAGTATTACTACAAATTAAACATTTACTGACAAAAAATTTAGCGTCCTCACTTTGATACAAGTAGGATAAAAAATACCAAATTCAAAATTTTACGTTAAAAATGCATCAAAATAGCATTAACGTACGTAAATAAAAAAAATAAAACATATCCCAAGGATTTTTGGTAATGTAAAGACTGCCCTAGACCTTAAACTTTCGTAAAAGCACAAAAAAAGTGATACTTAATAATGAGGATTTTTCGGAGTAGTCGGTCAAATAAAATTTAAAAAGCTTAAAAGTTTAAAGTAGTAAAAAATGACTTGAATAACTACACAAATTGAGTTTTCGTGGTATTTTCTGTCTTTGTTTATTGATAAGAACAACAAAACAGACGAATTTCACTTTATTTTTAAATTAAAAATTTTGAAGTTTTTTTTTAAGTTTATTTGACCGACTACTCCGAAAAATCCTCATTATTAAGTATCACTTTTTTTTTGCTTTTACGAAGGTTTAAGGTCTAGGGCAGTCTTTACATTACCAAAAATCCTTGGGATATGTTTAATTTTTTTATTTACGTACATTAATGCTATTTTGATGCGTTTTTAGCGTAAAATTTTGAATTTGGTATTTTTTATCCTACTTGTATCAAAGTGAGAACGCTAATTTTTTTATCAGTAAATGCTTTATTTGTTGTAATACTTTTACAAAAAGAAACTAGTTAAAAAACCCAACAGTTTTTTTTTTAATTATAAATTTCTTCATTCCAGAATTTTTCAAAAAAAAAATTTCAAAAATTCATAACTCGAAAATTACAAAAAATCGGCTAATATACATGGGGTATATTCTGATAGCTCATGACGTGAGGAATCTAAAAAAAATTTTTTGACGTCAAGGTTTGGACCACCCTGTATAGATACTTAAACATATAGACAGCCATGACCAAGGAACAAATATTTGTGATAAATAAATACACACATAATGCCCTCGTCGGGATTCGAACCCGAAACCTCCAGCTTCTTAGGCAGGGTCATTACCAACTAGGCTACGGAGGCTTATCAAGATGTATCGAAAGAATCCTCACGCTGGGCAAGCGCAGTAATGTGTCCACTATGATGACACTCCTGTCCATCATCAATCTCTTATCAAATAATGGTCAGTGACACTACAATCCCTTAGTCGATTCTTACGACACCCGCAGGAGTTGGGGCGTTGACAAATGTATTCTTACTGCCGTCACCACACGGCTGTATAATTATCTTACGACGTTCTTATTACACAGAATTAAAGTGCACTGGGACATATTTTTGAGCATTATAATATACACGTTATTTTGCAGTGTAGGCAGATCAGCCAGGGTGCTCGCAAAATACCGGAGCACGCCTCTATTCTCATGGAGTTAAAGTGCATGTTCAGATATTTTTGAACGCTGTGACACTTCCGATATATCTGATGACGACTGTACCATAGCAGGCCTAGTTAGCCTATTAGCCTATTTCACAAAAATGTTCTACGTTTTTTTCATCTAACTTTTTTTCATTATATTTATTTTCAAAACTACAATTTATGTACATAGATTAAATCTAACTAATCTACTTAACCTAACCTATATCTAAGATTGGCCCTTGTGGCATTGTACCGAGGATGCTGGTGGCATTTCCTCGCTGTATCGCAATACTGATGCGTTGTGCGAGGAAGTCGCCAGCTCTTCGGTCTTTAGTTACATCAACTAGACGTTTCGCGATCTCAGCAAACAATTTGCGTGCGCTGGGGCCCCAAGAACCTAAAGTTTCTACGCCAAACGGTACAAAATCGTACTCTTTGCCGAGGCCCTTATATTTATTACGTTTTAAAAATTCGGCATTTTCAGCCGCAGCGGCTGCCTTAAACGTAGTTCGTTGAAGATGGGACGGTGCCAGGGTATCTACGCAAGTAGCATCCCATACCAACATCCGTCCCAAGCTCCAAGGAACCAAAGACACACCATCAGGTCTCTTACCATCATCCCTAATAATACCAGTAGGCTCAAGAAGAGCAGGTACGTTGATCGTGGCAAGAGACCTCTTTCATCTTCTACATAATATCATCAGCAGACCTAGCCAAGATACCATTCTGCTATCGTATACGATAAACAATAAATGTATGAGAATTAAAGATTCGTACGAAAAGTCACGTGACTATTCCCATACATTATTATGGTCACGTGACATTTCTTATCGTATTAAGATTCCAGAATGGCATATTGGCAGGCCCGATATGGTACACATAATTATAATATGTAGAAGGTGAAACACAGAAGGATTTCTGTAAAATTATCGTATATTTTACTCTTGTGGTATCGTATATTAACATTTGTCTCCACCCCAAATCTTCCGCGTGTGTCGTAAGAGTCGACTAAGGGATCGAATTGTCACTGACCATTATTTCATATAAAATTGATGATAGGCAGCAGCGTCATCATAAGGGACACATTACTTCGGTCGCCAACCCGCTTGCCCAGCGTGACAATTATAGGCATTTACCTTCTAATGCGTCTATACGCATATTTATAATAGGAGAGGCCTACGTTCAGCAGTGGACTGAGATAGGCTGAATGTGATTCAACTTAACCTTCTGTATTTATTAACCCTGTACTCGCGAAAGGGGAAACCCGATAGGTGCATGTGACGTGTCCTGAAGGGTGAATTTTAAAACAACTTCAAAATTTCCTTAAGAATTCGCTCCAAGGACTTAAGCGTCATACATTTATAATGAAACGGCAAGACGTTTGTCGATTATCGTTGCGATTATATCTCTTATCGCTGTAGATAAAACATCCATCTCTCTTAAGGGGCTCGGAAGACAAATTACCGTAGGGAGGAATGCAACATCAAATCGATGGCCGATTTTTCGGGCGATCCTTTTGTTTCGATTCCGGTAAAAGCATTTGTTTTCGGAATGAGTATTGATAAATATTCATATAATTCATATTTATTCATTATTATAATTTTATGAACCCACAGTACCCATTTTAGCACGTTGGTTGGGGATTTTATTGTATATGTAATTATGTACCAGTAAGTGTCGGAATGAATTTCATATGCAATGAATTTATGACGAACAATTTTATCTTTTTTGGCCGTGTGGTGACGGCAGTAAGAATACATTTGTCACCATCACCACCCCAACTCCTGTATGTGTCGTAAGAGTCGACTAAGGGATTGAAGTGTCACTGACCATTATTTGATAAAAGATTGATGATGGGCAGCAGCGTCATCATAGTGGACACATTACTGCGATCGCCAATCCGCTTGCCCGGCGTGGCGATTATGGGCATTTACCTCCTAATGAGTCCATATGCATAATTAAAAGGATAGGCCTACGTCCAGCAGTGGACTATCATAGGCTGATGATGTATGTATTGTATGATGTAATTTCTTATCTTTTACTGGCCAATTAAACTGTAGCAGTAATTTTCTGCCGGTACTTTTAAGCTACGGAACCTTTAAAAATAATACCCTTATTCGCCTCACATTTTAAGTTCATTAATTTGAACTGGGCCACTATTTTCCACCGAGAGCGTTTACCAAACTTTAACAAGTAAAGTTCCACAGTTTGTTTTGTTTAAAGCACTAGAAGTTTCGAAAATCTTTAGCAGTTCAACGTTTGGCATCAAAAGTTGCGCTATGTAGTTTCAACTTTGACGTCACGTCAGATAGGTGTAGGTACTTGGTAAAATTAAATTAAAAATTCAATTTTGGAAACTTTAAACATTTGACAATCTAATCATAACTAAGTTTTTGAGTTTCATAAACTGACGTTTTCACTTACTGGTACTGTTCTGAGCGAGCATTCGTTCGTTCTTGGACATATGAAAACAGGATTTCACATAGCTAAATGTTCGTTCGTCAACCCACAAACATGTTATGTGGCTGGTGCATAATTAGAGGAATTACACACTAGTGTGGTTTGCACTCACCGGCGGTTCGTTTCATAAATAGCATCACACAAGAGTGATAATGCTAAATTATTACAGCTTACATAACTTTATCTGTGACTGCAAAAATCTAGTTGACGGCTGAATACTACCTATAAACTTTCGTATGCCACCTCATTAAATTAAAAAAAAGCCAGAGGCATAATATTGTATGAAATTCCATTTAAACCTCGGTTATCAATGTTCTATTGAAACTTTTCTATTCCACAGAAAATTTATAAAATGTATGTATCGGGGTGATGATAATTGTATTCTTAAGGTCGTTACCACGCGGTAATAAGTACCTACATTAATATAATGTCTCTGTATTTATAGCATTGTATTCATTATCATTTCAGTCATACAACATCCACAGCTGAACATAGGCCTTCCCTTTGGACCTCCACTTACACCGGTTGGAAGCGACCTGCATCAAGCGTCTGGCGATCTTCATAAGGTCGCCTGTCCATCTTGTGGGTGGACGTCCTACACTGCGTTTGCCAAACCGCGGTCTCTACTCGAGCACTTTTGGACCCCATCGGCCACCTGCTCTGCGTGCAATGTGGCCTGATCATTGCCAATTATTAAGCTTGCTAATCCAGAGGACTATGTTATGTTATGTTACGGAGGGACGCTCGACCGAACTCGAGCGGGCTGTCGAGCAATTTGCTCATTCACCCCATTTCCCTTAGCTGGAGCTGCAGGTTAGTGATCCGGTAACGTTCCCCCAATACTTGCCTCTGGCCTTCCATTTTTTTTGCAGAACCGCAGAACGTCTCTAAGGTCGACCTCCCTGAGTTCTTCCTCCTCCAGCCTATCCCTGCCAAGCACGTCATATCTCGCTGCTGCGTACATGGCGCATTCAGCAAGGATATGCTGGCTAGTTTCGTCTCTTCCGCAATGTGGACAGGCTGCTTCTTTGCTTATTCCCATCACCTTAAGATGCCTGTTGAGGGTGTTGTGTTCCGTGATAATTCCGGTCAACATCCTCAAGTTGGTTCTCCAGCATTGTAAGGTATCTGGCAGAGGGCTATGTCGTTGACTTTATTTTGTCTACGGGTTTTAGTATTAAAATAAAATAAATAAGTTAATTCACTGTACTGGAACAAAGTTGCGAGCACTAGCTATTCTCTTAACAAGTATATTTGTTCCAATTCGGAGAAATCTCTCCATTTGGCACTCCTAAAAGACAATTCTCTCGCGCGGAACAATAACTTTGGCACGTGATTGACGTTAAAATATTGGTCTAGATAAAATGTCAGGAGTCGGGCTTCAAGCCAAAATTGGATAAAAATAATATGTCGGATTTGACTTTGTTTAAGTTTGTTATTATTGAAAAAGCGTTTCGGGGAACACTTCCATTTTCAGTTCTAAGAACGTGATAGAAAAACATTTACCTTATGCTTAAATCAAGATGAACCTAAACCCTCAACATGAAAGTGAAATTTAATAACAAGTTCCTTGTTGTTGTTGTTGTTGTTGTATTCTGGCCATTTTTTCCGCAACTCGACATCAAACGTGCCTATTTTGCGTGGTCCCAACGCTGGCCCAGTACTTGTTGGGGACTTCACATACACCCTTGAATTTCTTTGCAGGTGTATGCAGGTTTCCTCACGATGTTTTCCTTCACCGTAAAGCACTTGTGAATATATCAAATGATATTTCGTATGTCGGAGTCGCGCTTCAGTTGGTGCAGGCAGACCTGTACGACACGTCGAGTCATCGAACGCCAGAACAGTCTTATTTACAATAAGAACAGTTTTGTTTGCAATGTTTACAATTAATTTGTTAAGAGTTACTAAATCTAGAAAACGATAAGCAATGTATTGCTTGGAGTGGTCTTTGCTTTGGTCCATGCATCAGGTAGATAATAAAACCCGGTTGAGATCTACCCGCCTGTGAAGCAGGTAGTTTATGACCTGACAGTATAAAAGGTCACTAGCGCTGTTTTCATGATGCATTCGCATTCGCGCGTTAGACTTAGAAAGAAGTAATTCTTGCTTTAGACATTGGAAAGTCAATTCATTCTGATTCCCGCGTTAGACTTCGAAAGATTGATTCTTGCTTAGACTTAGAATACGCTAATAATAGAGACCGCGAATAGATTTGATTAAGTGCACTCCAGAGTGAGAGGAGTTTGACTAGATTCAATAGTTCGTTAGATTCAGATTCAGATCCTAGCATCCTGACGAAAGTCGTTATTTCTTGTGTTTTGAAATTGGTGAAGCATGGACTCAAACTTAGAACTCTCCAGTCGTTTTCCATTAGTTGTTGTTGCTGTTTAAAGTGTATGATTAATCGTGTTTTAAGTGTGTACCTATTGTAATGATCTAAAATTGTAATTACCAATGATTTGAAAAGATTAAAACATACAACCCGCTGAGTTTCTTCCTGGTTCTTCTCTGTTGTGGTTTAACTCTTGCGAACCAGAGTAGTAATAAAAAAGATCTTAATTCATGTTGTGTTTTCATTATGAGTCCATGCCTACATGCATAAGTGCGTAGATAGCTAAACCATCCCCCTATAGCTCGGCCGGAACCTGATATAAAAGCGGGCCTTACGCCGAAACGTATAAGTTTTTTGAAAGAGTTCCTTAATGAAATAGTAAATGTAGTCTCCTTCCCCTTCCTTGTGTAGAGCAAAAAATATTAAAAGAAAAATGGGTCGAAAAATATGTGCCTTATAAGACACATTGCCAAGAAAGGGTTTAAGAAAAAGTTGTACGAAGTACTTATACGAATCACCACTATATTTGTTACCATTTGTATAAGTACCTAAGCTTCTTGTAAAATGTAAATCATCAGCCTATCTCAGTCCACTGCTGGACGTAGGCCTCATTATAACTATGCGTATGCATTAGGAAGTTAATGCCGATAATCGCCACGCTGGGCAAGCGGATTAGCGATCGCAGTAGTGTCCACTGTCCACTATGAAACACTGCTGACGTCGTCAATCTTCTACCAAAAAATGCTATCTATTTTTGTAAATAATCCATTCTATTAACTTCGGAGCAACAACTATCGTAATCTATCAGCCGCAGTAATGTATAACTACAAAAAAGTTTATAAAAAGTTTCTTATTCTTGAAATAGGTTTTATACCTACCGATATTTGAAAGGGCCACGGAAAGAACATGTCTAGTTAATTCCAATTACAGAAGGAGTTTCTCCTTATTATAAACAGAATAGGGCTTGAATTTGCCAATCGGAGACGCGGAAGACCTCGTCGGCGATGGCGAGACGAGCTGGACTCCTTTTTGAAAAAGTGGCCGGAAGCAGGTCGACATGATCACATTGGAGAAAATGGGGGAAGGCCTTTGCCCAGCAGTGGGACACTATAGGCTCACAATAATAAAAATAATAAGGTGTGAATTAGCCTTGTTTTTTTTCTTTGGACATGTTTTTTCATTTAGAGTTGACTATTACATCCTGCCTTTATCTCCGCAGCACTATTATTTACTAATAGCGTGGTAACCTAAATCATCCCGTGGCTCAATTTATCAACTATACCGTTGTTTTATCACCAACCGCTCTGTTTCACTTTTTGTATTCGCCTCTATCCATAAACCAGTATTTTATCCAAATTGCACGGAAATCGTCGTGCTGTTTCACTGTGGGTAGTGTAAATAGAAGAGATGGAGATATTTGGCCGAAATTTGGGACGATGGTTGAATAGTTTGATGCTTTGTTTACACAAGTTTGGCTAGCGAGTAGTCGTTTATTTACTGTCATGTTACTTTAAAATTATTAGTTTATTTAGGATCAGCTAGACTTATGTTTTATTGATTAGATCTTTTATCGTTTTCACTCTCATTTATGATGCTAATGGTTATTATCTTTCTTTATTTATTTGTATAGGTACTAGTTGCAGAATGACGGTCACGATAAAAACTGGGTCACAATCACAAGGTGATTGGAACGCGTATACAATTGTAACAATTTAAATTTCTCTGTTCCAATTTTTCTAACAATCAATTATTTGCCTTCAAAAGGCTTTGTAAAATGCGACCTTGCCCAATATATTTCACAGTATTTCTTACAAAGGAACATGGCACTTACTCCAAAATCATAATATTGGGCAAAATTCTGTCAATTACTTCAAACAAAAGCAAGTAGCAACATTACGCGCATCATTTTCTTTGATCGCTTCTTATTATGCGCTTCATTAATCAATTCGCATCTAAAAGCCGCTCGCTTATTGTTACTGAGAAAATAAGTCAAAATATATTATTGCTATGAATAAGTCAAAATATATTATTATAGAGAAAAAGTCAATCATATTAAAAATGTGATTCTTTTCAAGATAAAGAGGACACAATTCGGCGACCAGTTCAACAGTCTTTGGAGATTTAAAAAATATCGAATGGTATAAGAGTAGTAGTAGTAAAATACTTGATTGTATATAAACAGGGTAACACATAACAAGGAGAATAGTCCAGATATTTTACAAAGGCAAACTTATCTCTTTAAGGGATATCATCCAGTTAACCTTTGCGTATCTAGAAGTTCAGTTACTTTCAAGTCAACCATATTATTATTAAACATATTAATATAAAAATTACGACTCGCGAATACAAACTCGCTCGTATGTCGCTCTTGTGTCAAAACTGAAATACAACGTTTATTTCAAGTATGTATTTGTTACTTAGTGACTTTTGCTTGTCAACCGATGAAATAGGAGTCTCCCGCCATTAACCGCTAGAGCCAGTACTGGCCCGGAGTAAATGCGCCTCCGTTCTCCGTTCGGCTCGCGTCGCGGCTAATGGTTCGGAAACAGTTGTTTGATGTCGATACTCGCCGATGTGTCGTGCACCTGCGTTGGTTCTGAGGTCAGGCTGGAGAAGCGTCATTGGGTTTGCAAGTGGATAAGCTATGTCGTATATTCTAAGTTAAGATGTCATATTCTCGTAAGGCCTAATGTACGAGCCTCGTACCGATCACCTCGGGCTTCGGGCTACATTCGCCCTAGGGAGTAACATTGCCCACTTGAAAAAACTTTTTCAAATCAAATCGTTTATTTGCAAGAATACAGTAGGTATATAATAGCTGTTATCATTTTAAAGTGCACAGTGTACTCTACTCACAATAGAGCATGCAAATATTAAAAGTACTTATATTAAAATGTCATGCAAGCGATTAAATTACATAAATTACAATTCAACAAGTCGTCATGTCATAAAGTAAATGAAATTATTAAATACTTATTACAATTATCTTTCATTTAAGAATTTATTTTATTTATTTTTCATTTTAATAGAGTAGAAATTACTTATGTTAAATTCGTTCGTTACATTAAACGTGATTCGTCGAAATTCGTTGATTTCGTAGAGTGGGGGATAGAATGAGCGAATGCTCGTTTGGTCTAAATGCAACCCGAGGTTACGGTACATTACAATGTACACTCTACTTTAATGGAATCGTCTTACCCGCATTGACATTGAATAATAAATACAGACCATGGGACATTCTTAGTATTCTTACCCAAGTGAACTCAGTCCCTCGGTAATCTCCATTAAGACTTGTGTTGTGGGTACTCAACAATCAAGCAATATAGAAAATATCCATAAATAAGTATAAAATATATTTACAGTGCATATACAGGTGGGAACGAGTATACCGACAGACTTTACCAATGCATTTTTGATGTCAAAAGAAGTAAGAAATATTATTATACATAAATATGTCATTTTCGGACAAAAAAAAGATATTTTTTTAATTAATATTTTGTGATTTTTTGAATTTTTTTATACATGGCCAGTAAAGTAATAAATTATAGGGAAAGATTTTTTTTAAGGATTAATTTTTTTTTCGTTGAACATTGTTCTGATACTTTTTGTAATTTTCTCTAACTGTCGTCAGTAAATATGTCAAGATGAAAACTATTAGTGTAATAATTTTAATCGTGCTATCAGTGACTTATGATGAAAATAGTTTTTGAAAAACGTCAATATTTCTTAAATTAAGCCGAATCCAGAAAAGTTCATATGACATTATAGTCTCAAAATGTGGTCAGGAATACACCTTTCAAGTTTGTCGGGTTACTCACTATCCACCCTGTGTGCACTGTAAAAATATTTTATACTTATTTATGGATATTTTCTTGCTCAGAAAGTGCTGTTTTTAAGAGTAAACTTATAGTGTGCGTGTGCGGGAATGAATTTTCATAGTACTTTTCCTCACAGCCTGGTTGGTACTGCCGAGATAGTCTGGTTTTCCTCGCGTAATGCATGCGTAATGCATTGTAAAATGTTGCATGATACACATGTTGAAAAGTAGGCTTTTTTCTAACTCGTGTCTGTTTTAAAACACTCCCTTCGGTCATAATCTGCCGCCTCTCGTTTGGATTTATTTTTAGCACTTGTACCTATGTAAATATACTTGTACTATTATGACACATTCACTAATATGACCTCAGAGGTATCCGAATCTGAGAATTCAGATTCACTGGCTAACTGCAGGGTCACTGACTAAGCTATGAAGGTTGTCGTGACAGTCAAGTTTTCTTGCCAATAAACCTGTTTAATTGTATGTATTCCCAAGTACCTGTAGTTAAACTTGTTTAATCCGTTCGCCGGAGACGGCTGCGAACGGCAAACTCCAAATGTTCTATTTAATTTAAAAGCAAGTTTTGTCTTGAGAGCGCATAATCACAGCTTGTGTGTTCTGATTGTTTCGTCTCGGGCACAATAGGAGGTCTTCATCATCATCTTCAGCCGTGGATTTATGGACTAGTCTTCATTAATCCATCGGTCCACTGCTAGACATGGCCTCTCCCATTGCCTGTCTTTTAATGAGGGTTTTTCTGAAATGACGTTCACCAGGGCCGCAGCACTGAGGCGTCAGGTCCAGAAACTTGTCTAAATTAACAGAACGCCTATAGTTTCGTATTTAAATGTTTTGTATGAGTGAGGTAATCACTACATAGTATAAAATAAAGTCACTTTTTCTGTCCCTATGTCCATTTGTACGCTTAAATCTTTAAAACTACGCAACGGATTTTGATGAGATTTTTTTTAATAGGTAGAATAATTCAAGAGGAACGTTTTTATGTAGGTATAGTACCCGTGCGAAGCCGGGCGGTCGCTAGTAAAATTACTTAAAAAAATAAAAATACCTTCTAGTTAGTTTTTCTTTGGGGCTAGATAATTGTGTTTCTTCTAGAAAAACATCATTGTGTGCACGTATTAGGAGGCGAATCGTAAGAGTCGACTAAGGGATTGAAGTGTCACTGACCTTTCACTTTATGATGCTACTGCCTATAATCATAGTGGATACACTACAGCTATCACCATCCCGCTTACTTAGCGTCGCGATTCTGAGCATTGCCTGCTAATGTGTCCATACGTATAGCTTAATAGGAGAGGCATATTTGCTATTTTAGCATTATGCTGGTGGTAGGACCTCGTGCAGAGTCCGCCCGGATAGCTACCACCGTCTTACCCGTTAACCTGCCGCTAAATACGAGCCCCGATGCAGTGGAGTTCGTCTAGTTCGAAACAATCATTACAAATTTTTGAATATTTTAAAAATGATCACATTATGCTAATGATGCCGTTGGGGCGGGAAGGTTCTTGAGTGGCGGCCACATACCGGAAGGCGTAGCGTGGGTAGGCCCCCCACAAGGTGGACTGATGACCTGGTGAAGGTCGCAGGAGTCCGCTGGATGCGGGTGGCGCAGGACCGGTCATTGTGGCAATCGTTGGGAGAGGCCTATGTTCAGCAGTGGACGTCTTTCGGCTGATATGATGATGATGATGATGATGATGATGATGATGATGATGCTAATGATAAATTGTATGAACGTTAGTCATGGTTAATGTACTACATTTCAAGAGACACAACAATCTGAAGTACCTACGCTTTTGTTGTTTAATAAATCGATTTTAACAAACCAGTGTCTAAATTATATTTTCGTTCACCACCGTAATCCCGCGCTTATACTCGTAAGCTTGACGCAAAATTCGCAGTGCATCAGGTGTACCATGTCGTCTTTAATATTAATGGCGTTCTTTACATTCATTGATCATTTGTCAGCCTCTGTAGCCTAGTTGGTAGTGACCCTGCCTACGAAGCTGGAGGTTCCGGGTTCGAATCCCGGCGAGGGCATTCTTTGTGTATTTATTTATCACAAATGTTTATTCCTTGGTCATGGCGGTGTATGTATCTAAGTATCATAGCGATAAGACCGCCTGTATAGCGATAAGACCGCCTGTTATAGCGATAAGACCGCCTGTTGCTACCTTTGTATTTAATTGTTCTGTATTTTGTTTTCTTTCTTTGTGGTGCAATAAAGCATATTTATTATTATTATTATTATCTATACGTATCTATCTATTATTTATATCGTCGCCTGGCACCCACAACACAAGCCTTAATTGAGCTTACCGTGGGACTAGGTTGATTTGTGTAAGATGTCCCAAGATATTTATTTATTTTATTTATTTATTTATTGATTATTTACAAAATTAAAAATTGTGGATTTTTTTTTAAAAAATACCTCTCGTAAAATAGTTTTCTTTTTTTATTCTGATTTATTAAGTCCAAATATTTTACACTCAAAGAAACTACTTTAGTACTACTATTGGATAGTGAAGGTTTTGTCTCTAAACCTTTTCCCCCGGATGAACGGGATAATCTCGAAAAACTGTCTAACTGGACGAGAACATATGTATCGGGGCTCGTAGTTAGTACCGTGTTCCGGTTTGGGGGTAAGATAGACGGTGTAATTACTGTGTAAATACATCTTAGTCCTCAGGGTAGGCAGCGCATTGCGATTTTTTGGTCACTATGTCTATGGGCCTCAGTTCCCGCTTTCCATCAGGTGGGCTGAGAGCTTAGTTGTTTACCTTCTAACCTTCGTCACATAGAAAAAAAATGTCAGGACAGAAATAAGCTGATGATGAATATGATTATTTATTTAGTGATAATGAGCACCCAATGTAGCTCAGCTTAACTCGTTCCGCTTATTCCAAGCAGGTAGTGGAGTGGGTAAATTGAATTTGAAGTTCCGTAATCTTTCAGAACTTATTACTGAGTTGCATTATCTTGGCTTAACCAACAATGTGGATTCCGATGCGCAGTTGAGTTTATTTTTGAACGGCTTCGGTAATTTTGGAACTCGACGAGAAAGGATATACAATACACTATACAGGTTTTTACAAAAGTAGTAGTGGCCCGATCATCGTATTTCGTCTAACTGCTGGGCAGCTTGTGGCGAGCTGTTGGGGAGTAACGATCCCACGGACCCGAGTGCTCTCGAGTCGGTCAGGGTCCCCGCCTCCGGCGTGTCTCCGTCGGTTGGAGTGGAACCCCAAGGGCACCTGTAGGACTCTCAGCTCTGGCTTGCGTTAATTGGCCGGGCCGTCCAGAGAAGAGTCATCAGAGCTACGAAGATGGAAGTGTAAACTTGCGTAAGTCGCGAGTTGGTGCAGTGGATGTCAAGCCACTGCACAGAAAGCGGTGTACACTTCTCTATACTCCTGAGTTGGCTACACCAGTGTTGCCCTTGGCTGTCTCTTGTAATTGTAACGGCATCAACAGGTAATAAAAATAGTGGTGGTCCGTTTTAAGGCCCGATCAGTATTTTATTAATTATTTACAAAACGTAGGAGAACCTGTATGTACTTAGTAAGCATAAAGATGGAAAATGATTCGTTTAAACAAACTCTTAAAGTCTCACGTCTTGATATCTTTTAAAGGCTTGTGTGCAAAATCAAACTAGGCTGGACAAGGGGAGAATGGGTTGCGAATTTTTTTCAAAAGATCACAATCAATACCTATATTTATAGATTAGATAGATAGATAGATAGAATATAGGTACTCTTTATTGCACACCTTAACAAAAAAGAAAACATGGTTAAAACAGACGATTATACATAGAGGTACACAACAGGCGGTCTTATCGCTATAAAGCAATCTCTTCCAGACAACCTTTGGGTAGCGGAAACAAATTAAAATAGTGAAACAGTAGGTGATTGCAACATCAGTACATGATTGTGATTTATTGTGATCTTTTGAAATTTTTTTGCAACCCCATATCCTTTTGTCGAGCCTAGCTTGATTTGCACACTAGCCTTTCAAAGATATCAAGACGTGAGTCTGTTTTGGTGTTCCGTAACTAAAAAGGTGAAAAACAGAAGCCTTATTTTGCCATACCTATCTATCTGTCCATATATTATTAGGCATTTTCCTCTAAAATCATAAAGCGCAGATCAAGTTACAAAAATTCACACGTTTAAGTATGGCTGACGATGAGTATGTAGACATTCGAATTGTAAGCGTTTATAAGCTACCAGTTTTTATATCATTATAAGCCTATCGCAGTCCACTGCTGGACACAGGCCTCCCCAATTTCACGCCACCGTTTTCGATCTTCGGCTGCTCGCATCCAGCTCCTGCCAGCCATCCTGCGCAAATCGTCGCTCCACCTTGCCACTCTCAGTGCTAGACTAAGCTTGCCGACACGCGTTCTCCACTCAACTCGTTTACCTCAACGGTTGTCTTACGGCTAATATAGCCGGCCCACTGCCACTTCAGCTTGCCAATACGGTACCAGTTTTTATACATTTTACTTTATTTCACTAGGATTGCTAGGTAGGTACTGTAACAAATTACAAACGAATACATTAACATTTATAACTGAATATTGACCATCATCCCCAACACTTACACACAGGTGTAGTACACAATAATTATGTCAATCGTAAACGAAAGGTAAGGTAAGGAGCCTTTGTCGCACTAATATGAAAGAGTGACAGAGAGGGAAAACTACGATACGCTACTAGGCGTTAGCGATTGGCAACTTGGCTAAGCATCCTGGTGTTTTAAAAAAACTTTCATCGCGCTGTTGCGATATTTTAACGTTTAACTCCATAAATATTTTTTTATTTGCATAATTATATGGTATATACTAAATTACGTGAGTAATCCGTTTGATAAATGTTTAAAAATGTTTAAGTCTCACGTTACTTATAATTCTAAAATATACTATGTGTAATTATGTAGAGCAGAGGTCCAAGCATTGATTCCATTTTTTAAGACAGTTTCGACATCATACTTCCACAGGTCGATTTCATACTACTCCGAAAGTGATGAAAATAGCACAGAGCCTTTTGATTTAGTACGGAGTGGAATCCGGCAGTAAAACGGTCTGCAGGGAATTGTAGCCTTTCATGCTTTGGTACTTCTATATAGGTGAGGTCAGTTTGGGATGCACCTGCAAGGGCGCTATTCGGGTAGCTTCCTAGCGGCAAGTTCTAAAGGACCAGGATGCTTAGCCAAGTTGCCAAGCGCTAGCGCTTAGTAGCGTATTGTAGTTTTCCCTCTCTGTCACTCTTTCATATTAGAGCGACAGAGACAGTTAGCTGCGATTGACGATTAAGCGCTAGCGATTGCCAACTTGGATAAGGATCCAGCACGCCTTCAGTCCTAGACAAGACGCCATTCTGCGATCGTATACGATAAGCGATAAGTAATAAATGTATGAGAATGGCAGATTCTTACGAAGAGCCCCGTGACCATTTCCATACATTATAATGGTAACGTGACTTATAGCTTATCATATACGATTGCAGAATAATATCTTGGCTAGGCCTGCAGGTTGGCTACCACTATTCGTTTCGTAAATTTATTTTGCAATTGAATTATCGGGGGTAAGGGGATAACTAACTTTCCCGCGTATTTATTACTTTTAGTTTATTACGCATGTCGAATTCAAAGTCAAAGTTAAACTATTCTTTATTCATGTAAGCCTATTAATAAAATAAGCACATTTGAATCGTCTGACACAATAACAAGGAAATTCTTCTTCATCTTCTTAAAACGCAGTCATGTTTTTTTTTTATTTAATTTTATAAATAAAAACATTACTGCGTTTTAAGAAGATGAAGAGGAAAAGTAAAAAATAATTTCTCTTTCATGTTTATTCTTGTGAACGTATCTACATATAGACGCTTGTCTAAAACTTACTATATTTTGTTTCGATTGCAGTCGACTAACATGTTGGCTAAGCCTGCAATTTAGTCACAATTTTTACTACACGATAAATACAGGATTTTCGGAACGGAATAAAATCGATATTGGTAATTTAAATACAGTAACTGAAAAGAATGTGTCATATTGCTATTATCATGAACACAATTTTCAAATTCGTAAATTTCAAAAAATTAGTTTCCCTTAATAATAAATCGTTGCCTCCGGTGACACGCATAATATTATGTGACCGAAGAAACTGTACTTCTATGCCAGTGACACACAAACGTGATCAAAGTAATTCTTATGCCACTAGCATAAATCGAGTTCTCACTCCTATGCCATTGTCTTAGAAATACGAACGTTTTTGACACAAGTGCTTCGTCGCCGCCATAGGAGTACAGTACCTATTTTCGGTCACACATGCGTGTCACTGGCATAAATAAATAAATATCACGAATCACAAGATCACATTTACATTGGTTCGTCGCGAATAACCCTCGCCCTGCTCTAGTAATCTAAAAGCTCAATAGCCCCGTTTTGGACGATTTATGGTAAAAGCTGTGGGAAATCTTCGAAAAGCTGGAAGCGATACGGTCAGCTGCAGCGGCGATTTATGCGATTTCCCTGTATCAACACGTTTCATTCGTTTTATCATCGAGTTCATATCGTTGTATGATGTATCTACATTTTTATTGCATCTGCAATGTTATTCACTAAGGAAACCGCCTTGCTAACAGTATCTTTTAAATGTGCCCTCTTTACTACTGCCAAAGATTGTTGCTAAGAATGTACCACAGAGTTTGTATAACAGCTTTCGTAACACAATTGACGCGATAGTGATTTTTGTTTTGAGTAAGACCCTAACTATACAGAGTGGTCCAAACCTAGACGTCAAAAAAATTTTTTTAGGTTACGTCATGGGCTATCAGAATATACCCCATGTATGTTAGCCGATTTTTTGTAGTTTTCGAGTTATGAATTTTTGAAAAATTTTTTTTGAGAAATTCTGGAATGAAGAAATTTATTGATAAAAAAAAACTATTGGGTTTTTTAACTAGTTTTTTTTTTAAATTTGGTATCTAAAAAAAAATTTTTGACGTCAAGGTTTGGACCACCCTGTATACATTTTTTTTGCGATCGACCCCTATATGATTGCTCTATCATCACGTATTTTGATTCTATCCAACACCCCAAAGAAAACTAGACCCACAAAGTTTCCCAAACAGCGGAAAACGTCAATAACTGTTACCAAGTACCCCGAAAAGGGTTAAAGTTTAAACAAAATGTGCCACCTACTGCTGTCGAACAATGGAAACGTTAAAATGGAAGTAAACACGAAAATAGAGTTTAACACGTGGGGATAAGAGCTCTATTATGTGAGATAGAGCTGAAAAAACTTGGCAACGTTTAGCGGAGTAGTGCACCCTTAACGTGTGGTCTAAGTTGATGCTGGAAGCGGGCGGAGCTTGAGTTTGTGTTTAAAAATATAAGATGTAATGTTAGTTTATTTCAGTAAATAGCCTGTACAGGGTGTTCCACGAGCCACTGAAAACCTTGAACGGGGTGATTTAGTTAAAATATCTACTAGGCTAAGCTTAGTTATAAAATCTCAGAATTTAGAGATTGTAGCTGAGTTCCCAAATGTACACAGAATATTAATATTAAGGAAATAAATAGTTTAAATTTTAATTTTAAATTTTTTTTTTTTTTTTAGTAGGCTATACTGAACAACTTTTAATATGGGGCCGCTCACGAAATCTAAAAAACAAATTGTCTTTTTCATACATTTTGACCGATTGATCACGACATTTTATATGAAAAAGGCAATTTTTTTTTGAGATTTCTGGGTTAACTCCGTAGTAAAAGTTATTCAGTTTAACCTACCAAATCACCCCGTTCAAGGTTTTCAGTGGCTCGTGGAATAACCTGTATACAATCCCGGGTATCATACCGTCTGCTTTGGATTTCATAACAATGTGGCGAGCCGCCGACCGGACTTACGAATTATTTATTGTGACTGGTTTACATCGTCAGCTCCATAATAGCGTTGACAATGTCGGAGCGGTTGTTGCGCAGCGCCCGCATGGCGCGAGCGTGGGACACGTTGGCCTGCGACATCATTGGCTTCGATAAAAGTTTCATAATACATGGCATAAGCCATTGATAAATAAGTACACAAATAATCCCCTCGCCGGGATTCGAACGTATAACCTCCTGATTTGTAGGGAAAGTCACTACCAACTAGGTTACGGAGGCTGACAAGATTTAACTCGCAACCAAGCAACCAAACTCTTAAGTAACCAAAATTTTAAATGGAAAGTAATATTATAATGTAAATAATTTCATATTTGAAGACATTTTACTAATATTTAAATTACGTATTTGCATGCATCCTTGGATAAAAACACAGAATTGGTGATTAATTACTTTCTAAACCTAGTCGGTAGTGATTTCATCCACAAAGCTAGGGCCATAGTGAATCCCAATTTAAAGACATTTATTAATGTGATAGCCATGTTTTTTCTGAATTATGTGTCATTGTAATACGCATGTTTTGTCTGTATAAGTGTGTATGTTGACATCTTATCCCGCAGCATCAGTCGGATAATTCCCCGATGTCGTCTCGCAATCGTTGCGACAGTGTCGCGTGTAATGGATTGTGAGAGCGCGCCAGAGCGCTAAGAGACACAAGCTACAAGCGACAGCGATTTTTTTTATAAATAAATATCTTGGGACATCTTTCACAAATCGACCTAGTCTAATGGTAAGCTCAATTAAGGCTTGTGATGTGGGCACCAAGCGACGATATATATAATAAATCAATTCGTATAGATACTTAAATACCGACGTCGTCTCGCAATCGTTGCGACAGTGTCGCGTGTAATGGATTGTGAGAGCGCGCCAGAGCGCTAAGAGACACAAGTTACAAGTGACAGCGATTTTTTTTTTTTTATAAATAAATATCTTGGGACATCTTACACAAATCGACCTAGTCTCATGGTAAGCTCAATTAAGGCTTGTGATGTGGGTACCTAGCGACGTATATATATAATAGACAGATACATATTGTACAGATACTCACAAGCCTTAATTGAGCTTACCGTGGGACTAGGTCGATTTGTGTAAGATGTCCTAAAAATATTTATTAGCTTTTTATTTATTTATACTTAAATACTTATTGAGTATTGAGTGTCTTACCAAGTTCAATTTCTTTGTTCGAATTTCGGTAAGCGCATAAATATTATATTTGTGTTCTTCATTGATTGTCCTCTCCATTTACAGTATCAGTCGGATGATTCCCTGATGTTTATGAGAGTCCAATGACAAACAAATTATGATGTAGCTCAAACATTTGAATTTTAGACTTATATTTAACTTTTCTGTCCTGGTGTCATAGCTGAGTGGTCGCGAAATTTTAGGTGTCTGTACACTTGTGTATCGTCGTCATTTTTCTTTTCATGGATGGCAGTAGTACCTAAGCAACGTTTGTAGTTTCTACTTATATGTGATGTTATGTTTAGGTGTTGTATTTCACCATTCATCATCGTTCAACTTCGATACCTTAAATGGGCCTTGGCAGCTTAATATATTGAGATTTCACTCATATTGTAATTTAGCCATTGATCCTGCGTTTAATCTGAGCATAGTTGATTATTTCTACTTACGTAACTATATTTGAAACTCCACATTATTACTCTTTTGCATGCTTCAACTTAATCACATTACGTGAAATATGATTTTTATTTTGAGATAATAATATTTATAACTTAAGGTATTGGCCATTGTTAGGGACGATTGGAGGAAGAGAGGAAAGGTTTTTGCCCATCAGTGGGACACCAAATAGAGAAGAAAGAAAGAAAAAGTAATTTAAGAGAAAAAAAGAAAGAAAAAGTAATTTATTCACTAAAGCACACATACGCAGAACTCAACAATCAGAAAACTACAATAACACAAAACTTAAAAATAATACACATATCAGTCTGGCTAGGGTTTTACTCACTTATGGTAAAGACTACTCAATGGCTTATGCCATGTATTATGAAACTTTTATCGAAGCCAATGATGTCGCAGGCCAACGTGTCCCACGCTCGCGCCATGCGGGCGCTGCGCAACAACCGCTCCGACATTGTCAACGCTATTATGGAGCTGACGATGTAAACCAGTCACAATAAATAATTCGTAAGTCCGGTCGGCGGCTCGCCACATTGTTATGAAATCCAAAGCAGACGGTATGATACCCGGGATTGTATACAGGTTATTCCACGAGCCACTGAAAACCTTGAACGGGGTGATTTGGTAGGTTAAACTGAATAACTTTTACTACGGAGTTAACCCAGAAATCTCAAAAAAAAAAATTGCCTTTTTCATATAAAATGTCGTGATCAATCGGTCAAAATGTATGAAAAAGACAATTTTTTTTTTGAGATTTCTGGGTTAACTCCGTAGTAAAAGTTATTCAGTTTAACCTACCAAATCACCCCGTTCAAGGTTTTCAGTGGCTCGTGGAATAACCTGTATACAATCCCGGGTATCATACCGTCTGCTTTGGATTTCATAACAATGTGGCGAGCCGCCGACCGGACTTACGAATTATTTATTGTGACTGGTTTACATCGTCAGCTCCATAATAGCGTTGACAATGTCGGAGCGGTTGTTGCGCAGCGCCCGCATGGCGCGAGCGTGGGACACGTTGGCCTGCGACATCATTGGCTTCGATAAAAGTTTCATAATACATGGCATAAGCCATTGAGTAGTCTTTACCATAAGTGAGTAAAACCCTAGCCAGACTGATATGTGTATTATTTTTAAGTTTTGTGTTATTGTAGTTTTCTGATTGTTGAGTTCTGCGTATGTGTGCTTTAGTGAATAAATTACTTTTTCTTTCTTTTTTTCTCTTAAATTACTTTTTCTTTCTTTCTTCTCTATTTGGTGTCCCACTGATGGGCAAAAACCTTCCCTCTCTTCCTCCAATCGTCCCTATCAATGGCCAATACCTTAAGTTATAAATATTATTATCTCAAAATAAAAATCATATTTCACGTAATGTGATTAAGTTGAAGCATGCAAAAGAGTAATAATGTGGAGTTTCAAATATAGTTACGTAAGTAGAAATAATCAACTATGCTCAGATTAAACGCAGGATCAATGGCTAAATCACAATATGAGTGAAATCTCAATATATTAAGCTGCCAAGGCCCATTTAAGGTATCGAAGTTGAACGATGATGAATGGTGAAATACAACACCTAAACATAACATCACATATAAGTAGAAACTACAAACGTTGCTTAGGTACTACTGCCATCCATGAAAAGAAAAATGACGACGATACACAAGTGTACAGACACCTAAAATTTCGCGACCACTCAGCTATGACACCAGGACAGAAAAGTTAAATATAAGTCTAAAATTCAAATGTTTGAGCTACATCATAATTTGTTTGTCATTGGACTCTCATAAACATCAGGGAATCATCCGACTGATACTGTAAATGGAGAGGACAATCAATGAAGAACACAAATATAATATTTATGCGCTTACCGAAATTCGAACAAAGAAATTGAACTTGGTAAGACACTCAATACTCAATAAGTATTTAAGTATAAATAAATAAAAAGCTAATAAATATTTTTAGGACATCTTACACAAATCGACCTAGTCCCACGGTAAGCTCAATTAAGGCTTGTGAGTCTGTACAATATGTATCTGTCTATTATATATATACGTCGCTAGGTACCCACATCACAAGCCTTAATTGAGCTTACCATGAGACTAGGTCGATTTGTGTAAGATGTCCCAAGATATTTATTTATAAAAAAAAAAATCGCTGTCACTTGTAACTTGTGTCTCTTAGCGCTCTGGCGCGCTCTCACAATCCATTACACGCGACACTGTCGCAACGATTGCGAGACGACATCGGTATTTAAGTATCTATACGAATTGATTTATTATATATATCGTCGCTTGGTACCCACATCACAAGCCTTAATTGAGCTTACCATTAGACTAGGTCGATTTGTGAAAGATGTCCCAAGATATTTATTTATAAAAAAAATCGCTGTCGCTTGTAGCTTGTGTCTCTTAGCGCTCTGGCGCGCTCTCACAATCCATTACACGCGACACTGTCGCAACGATTGCGAGACGACATCGGGGAATTATCCGACTGATGCTGCGGGATAAGATGTCAACATACACACTTATACAGACAAAACATGCGTATTACAATGACACATAATTCAGAAAAAACATGGCTATCACATTAATAAATGTCTTTAAATTGGGATTCACTATGGCCCTAGCTTTGTGGATGAAATCACTACCGACTAGGTTTAGAAAGTAATTAATCACCAATTCTGTGTTTTTATCCAAGGATGCATGCAAATACGTAATTTAAATATTACTAAAATGTCTTCAAATATGAAATTATTTACATTATAATATTACTTTCCATTTAAAATTTTGGTTACTTAAGAGTTTGGTTGCTTGGTTGCGAGTTAAATCTTGTCAGCCTCCGTAACCTAGTTGGTAGTGACTTTCCCTACAAATCAGGAGGTTATACGTTCGAATCCCGGCGAGGGGATTATTTGTGTACTTATTTATCACAAATATTTGTTCCTTGGTCCTGGCTGTCTATCTATTTAAGTATCTATATGTATCTATATATCATATATATCGTCGCTTGGTACCCACATCACAAACCTTAATTGGGCTTACCATGAGACTAGGTCGATTTGTGTAAGATGTCCCAAGATATTTATTTATAAAAAAAAAATCGCTGTCGCTTGTAACTTGTGTCTCTTAGCGCTCTGGCGCGCTCTCACAATCCATTACACGCGACACTGTCGCAACGATTGCGAGACGACATCGGTATTTAAGTATCTATACGAATTGATTTATTATATATATCGTCGCTTGGTACCCACATCACAAGCCTTAATTGAGCTTACCATTAGACTAGGTCGATTTGTGTAAGATGTCCCAAGATATTTATTTATAAAAAATCGCTGTCGCTTGTAGCTTGTGTCTCTTAGCGCTCTGGCGCGCTCTCACAATCCATTACACGCGACACTGTCGCAACGATTGCGAGACGACATCGGGGAATTATCCGACTGATGCTACGGGATAAGCGCCTTTGTTCATTATCGTGTGTAGCTTAAGACGTTATTATTGTTATTAATGATGCGGTTATTCTGGACGAAATGCTTGTGTAAATCTTGTACAGTAATTCGTCGGTTGACAATCAAAACTCACTATAAAAACCGGCTACGAGCATATCGGGCCATGCTCAGTGTAGGGTTCCGTAGTTATTCAAAAACGGCTGGGCCGATTATGTTCAAAATAGTTTTTATTTAAAGTACTCTTTAAGCCTATTATTCTTGATTGTTTTTATATTTTTTGGACCTACGGATCAAAAGGAAACATTTTTTTTCTTCAGAAAAGCAACTATTTCTGAAAATATTGACTTTAGAAAAAAACTTTCTTTCTAGACCCTTCTTCTTTTTAAGAGACCTATTCAACGATACCCCACACTACAGGATTACATCAAGTAAAAAAATCATCACCAGTTGGAGAGGTACCTGAAAAAAAAATCTAGTTTTTATTGTACCGTTTTGCTAGCATGATTAATATGAGCACCACTGAGCTATGCTGCGGACAGACGGACTTAGCGAAACTATAAGGGTTCCGTTTTTGCCGTTTTGGCTACGGAACCCTAAAAACTGTCACTACTGCAACCCCGTATTGAGTTGGACCTGATAATATACTTATGTATTTTATTTCAATTAGGTATTTATTTCTTAGTGAGTTTTGCTTGTCAACCAATGATTTTGTTTATAATGATTTTATTAATGATGTACGGTGTACGGGTTATTCTGGAAGATATTTCGTAAACCTTATACAATATTTCTGTGATCGTCATTTGAAGATTGGGACTTGAAAAGAGATTCGAAGAAATAGATAAGGCTAGGAAAGATAAATAAATTATCAAAAGACAATGTTACACAAATCAATCTTAGTCCCACAGTAAGCGCATACATTTTAAGGCTTGTGTTACGGAAACTAATAGAAAGATGACCATACCAAAAATAACCATGACCATTACAACAAATACATTTGTAACAAACACTCAGGTTCCACCCTTAAGGTGCATGCAGACCAAAAGAGCATTCGCTGTTCTATCCCCCTACTCTACGAAATTCGATCGTTACACTCGTTTGGTCTGAATACACCTTAAAACAATTGTATTATTCCACTATCACGCACATTTAGAACACAATCTTGGTATTATTTCCTACTTACAACCTTATCCTTTGAATTCACATACATTTTTTGTTAAATTTATTGATATTTATTAGTATTAACGTAACGTGTTTCACGATATGTGTCAAAGGCTTCAACTGCTATGGAAAGTCAGCCATATTTGTTTGCAGGTACAACCGTTCAGAAGAAGGCTATGTTTGTTTGCCATCTTAATGGTATTAAAATAAAAACCTCCCAAGTGCGAGTCAGACTCATGTGAGAAAATCACGTTTATTGTATAGGAGCCCCTTTAAATTTTGTTTTTGTTGTAATTATTGATTTGGGTAATTTTAGCCTTTGGGTACGGAACCCTAAACAAAATGTACGCAACACAAACGTTTCTTTAAATGGCGTTAAAAAAACGGAATAAAAGTCCAACCTATGTTTACAAAAAAAAGTCTAAGCTCCGAGGATACCGTTCTCTGAAAATGTACTCCATTTTAACGATAACTGCAGATTACACAGATAAGACCTAAGGGGATTGCTGGAAATAAGATTTTTCTACGCATTAGGCTTTACCTACAGGCGATTTGTGGTATTATTCAACCGATATTCGATGCCAAAAGTTATTCGGCCGAATGACAATAATTCTGCGAAAAGTTGGTTGGTTGGGTATGAAATTCGGCAATACAATTTTCGGCGAAAGGTAGGATACCAGGATGCTTATCCAAGTTGCCAATCGCTAGCGCTTAGTAGCGTATCGTAGTTGTTTTCCCTCTCTGTCACTCTTGCATATTAGTGCGACAAAGACATGTTAGCTGCCTTTCGTTTACGATTGACGATTAAGCGTTAGCAATGTGCAACTTTTCTAAGCACCCAGTAATATGGTATTTGAGCAATTCTCAAAAAGTTATACGTTTGGATCATGTCTTCAATAACGATAAAAATTGGTAGACTAGTCAAGCCGATGATATTGAGCAAGATTTCCCATTTTCCAAAATGTTCCAGAATATTCGATTAAGTTTTGGATCATTGTTGAGAGCTTTTAGACTATAGTTAGGTAGTTATACGATATTTAAAATACACAAAGCAAAATTTCGTCATAAAACCTACAGTCATACCTGGGTGCTTAGACAAGTTGCCGATCGCTAACGTTTAATCGTCAATCGTAAACGAAAGGCAGTAAACTGTCTTTGTCGCGCTAATATGAAAGAGAGACAGAGAGGGAAAACTACGATACGCTACAAAGCGTTAGCGATTGGCAACTAGTCTAAGCACCTAGGTAAATATGACTGTGGGTTTTATGACGAAATTTTGCTTTGTGTATTTTAAATACCTTAAAACTACCTAACTATAGTCCAAACGCTCCCAACCATTGTCCAAAACTTAACCGAATATTCTGGGACATTTTAGAAAAAGCATCCAGACGTTACTTGCCAACTATGGACCGGAACCGATATTTCCTCCGTAAGTCCGTAGTCCGTACAAAAAGAACGGTTCTTTTTTCGTTCATTTTCGATCTCCGGTATACACCGTGTTCTTATTGATTTCCGTTAAATTAAAGAGAAGCTTATTTAGGTCAAAAATAATCAATTTCTCTAAGAAACTAGTATCTTAACTTTTACTGTTATTTATTAAAAAAATAAGTTTATTGATTGAACAAGTGTATTGCAACCTTGATTACATCCTAATGAAATTTATTTTGACATGTGCCGTCAGTCAGCTGAGATCTTATTCTTAAGGTTCTCTCACACTTGCCATTTCAATTATTATGTATGAAAACGAAAAAAAAAAATTTTTTACGAAACGAACAAAACCGATATACCAGACAACTTCTATTAATGTCCCAAGTAACCTGTCCAATTTAACTGAAATCAATAAAAACACGGTGTATAAAGTTAACAGAGTAATTTAAAAATATGATGTTATAAATTACATAAAATATTAAGCATTACATTTGTACTCTTTAGAGTATAAAACATTTTAAAATATTGGGCTATTTCTAGGTTTTTGTAAAATAACGGCTCCGATCCCTGTTGCCAACTCTTGGAATGGCTTCAGGCCTATACACAACAACAACCAAACGCAGACCTAATTCTAAACAGCCAGCAATCTACAGAACGTGCACCAAGGTCCTTCTGTATCCATGTCAATCAAGAAATCCGCATAAAAGGGAATTAAAGTTGCGCCTCAATCCGGCCTAGGACGCTTATGTCCGACGGACAATCGGCAGACATCTTACTTTTTACTGCCCAACATTTCATTTTTATCCCAAGAGGCCTTCAGCAGCGGGTGTTGGTAGAGAGAACAAGCGGGAGCGTGGATTGATATATCAGAACGTAGTGATCGTTATCAACATGCGGTATTGGTGGCAAAGTATGGTTGACAGAAAAATCAAATACACAGGTATTTTATCAATTACAATAATGTCACAAATTATAGTCAATTAAATTATAATAATGAATTACCTACACATATTTTAATCACTTATTCAAATTACTTGTATATGCCCGTGATATACTTGAACAAATGTAGAACCTGTCGTAAAATTTAATGAGCAATTCTTTTTTTTGCCACTAAAATGAAATATGAGAATTTGGGTAAATTTTATACTATTTCTGCTCAGATTCACGAGCTGATTCCATTTCCGGCGAAAAAAAAACTGTCCCAAAAATGTCATACATATTTCGAATATCCTCTTGTGTTACCGCCATAGAAGGTGTATGGAAAATAGTAACACAATAGGAAAAAAAATCATGGGACACTTTTTTTTCGACGGAAATGGAATCGGCTTGTGATTATGAGTAGAAATAGTATAAAATATACCTAAAATTTCATATTTCATTTTAGTGGCAAAAATAAAAAGAATTGCTCAAATACCCGCTCACGCTTCCGCTCATAACTCGCGCCGCTCAATAATTCCAGATCTCGGAATGTGCGTAATGTGAGTCGTTCCTTAAATTGGATTGATGTAATTCCTCCCTTATATCCCCTATTTTTTTTCGTCCGGATATTGTAGGACCGTTCAATATGATAGATGTTTTTTCTTTTGTTGTAAAGTTAAGATTCTTTCGGTCTTGGGTATGTCACAGTATCTACTCATACAATTCGTTTGACATCTCATTATGGAGGTGAAATGCTTCTTGTCATCTTGTAAGCCTCTGTAGCTTATATCAATCGTCAGTAGAAACTAATAACCGGCCAAAAGCATGACGGGCCACGCTCAGTTTAGGGTTCCGTAGTTATTCAAAAACGCCTGGGCTGATTATGTTTGAAATAGTTTTATTTTAAAGTATTCTATAAGCCCACTAATGATTTTTTTCATATTTTTTGGACCTACGGATTAAATGTTAAGCAAACCTAAAAACTTGTATTATTCCATAATTATGCACTTTTAGAACACAATCTTGGTTTTATTACAAACTTAAAACCTTAAACCTTGAGGTCACATAGATTTTTAGTTTAAATTATTGATATTTATTAGTATTAACGTAAAAATATATTTGTGAACATGTTTCACGATAATTATATGTCAAAGACGTCAAATGCTATGGAAAGTCGGCCATATTTGTTTACTTTTTTTTATATTCTACAGACTATTGGTATAGTTGGTTAGTGACCATGCGCAGCTGGAGATTCCGGGTTTAAATCCCGGCGAGTCCATTCATTTGTGTTTTCTACAAAGATGTGTTCCTTAGTCATGGTTGTTTTCTTTGTTTATGTTTAAGTATCTATGTGGCTGCAGTAAGAATACATTTGTCACCACCCCAACTCCTCCTGTGAGTGTCTTAAGAGTCGACTAAGGGATGGAAGTGTCACTGACCATTATTATAAAAGATTGATGATGGGCAGAAGTGTCGTAATAGTGGACACATTACTGCGATCGCCAATCCGCTTGCCCAGCGTGGTGATTATGGGCATTTACCTCCTAATGCGTTTATACCTAACGCTTAGTTAATAGGAGAGGCCTACTTCCAGCAGTGGACTATCATAGGCTGATGATGTGGTATTTATTTATTATTTTATATATCGTCGCGTGGGACTAAGTCGATTTGTGTAAGATTGTCCGATTATATTTATTTCTTTAAATCTACACCAACTTTCTTATGATTCTGTAGTCAATAAGAAACCAAAATGAGATTTGCCTTCAGATACGCAACCTGACTAGGAATGCACATTTACTTATAAATAAACCATGTACTTGTAAATAAAAGTAAGCAGGAAACTTTATAAATGGAAATTCGCTGTTCAAAGCCCGCATCATACCGAATTCAATTAATTAACTATTTTGCAATAAAACTTCAGTTTGAGCAAATAACTCGTGTTTATTTCATGCGGACATATCAAGCAGTATTATTACCAGTGATTGGCAACATAGGTTTGAAACTGTAACACAATTTGTGGAGCTAACATTTATCATAAAACCCGCAAGCACGAAAATTGTACATACATGTTTATTAAAAAAATGTATCCGTATCAAATTCTGAAATATTCAATATTTGGTGTACTCGTATTAATGTTTTTGTTTTCACAGGGTGTCATAAATGAACTTGCTGAATTTATATCATACATCATCAGCCTATGATAGACCACTGCTGGACGTAGGCCTCTCCTATTGACTATGCGTATAGAGGTATTAGGAGGTAAATGCCCATAATCGCCACGCTGGGCAAGCGGATTGGCGATCACAGTAATGTACGTGTCCACTATGATGACGCTGCTGCCCATCATCAATTTTGTATCAAATAATGGTCAGTGGCACTTCAATCCCTTAGTCGACTCTTACGACACCCGCAGGAGTTGGGGTGGTGACAAATGTATTCTTACTGCCGTCACCACACGGCCAATTTTTATTGCCGAATTTATATACCATCATCTTAATGTATGTACAGTCAAGTGCAAAATTATGTACCAAAAGAATCCTCTTATAAATATAATATTACGACTTATTGCAGAGAATAAAATTGCACTGGGATATAATTTTGAGCATTTTTATTTACACCTCAATGACACTATTTTACATGATTGAGCTCCACAAGTTTTGTTTAAGTTTCAAACCCATATTAGTCAGCCTCCGTAGCCTACGTTACGTTACGTTTACGTAGGTTCGGGGTTCAAATCCCGGCGAGGGCATTATTTGTGTATTTATTTATCATAAATATTTGTTCCTTGGTCATGGGCCATGGCTGTGTACCTATGTATTTAAGTATCTATAAGTATCGCATTTGCATTTATTATTTATTGTCTATTATACAAGGTTATTTTTTCACCAGTACAAATACTCTAGGGGGTGTATAAGTAAGTCAAAATGAACAACTTTTACTATGGGGCCGAACCTGAAATCGCGAAAAAAAAATCAGCTGTCATACATTTCAGACGACCATGAGTCGACAATTTCTATGGAACAGCTGATTTTTTTTTCACGATTTCAGGTTCGGCCCCATAGTAAAAGTTGTTCATTATGACTTACTTATACACCCCCTAGAATATTTGTACTGATGAAAAAATAACCCAGTATATGTCGTCGCTTGGTAGCCACAACACAAGCCTTATTATTGTGCTTACCGTATACTTCGTTTTTTTTTAGCATTAGAAAGACCTTTGCAGAACGAGATATAAGGTTTTTTTACAGGCAAATTCTGCGGATCGAACTGTAGACACGAGTTATTAAATATCACGTATTTATTATCATGCTATATTAATACATACATTACTCAGTGTTGTGAACAGATAAGAAACATAATGTTAGTTAAGTTATATTCTAAAATGAAAAGATAAGAATTTTAATAAATAGCGTTTGCAATTTTTCATGGAAAGGTTGTACATTAAAAAACCTAAAGAGGCAGAGTTCTCACACAATTTTAAAACGTCACTGTCACTGTCCTTTGATTTCATATTGTTGTCGGTTGAGTCGGTTGTGTTTTCTATTGCTGTTAGCTTACTTAAAGATTGTTGTTATCGTTTTTGTTCAATTTCGTTATTAATTGTTGATATATTTAGATATTTTGTTTGTTGGTGCACATTTAAAATGGATGAAGTCGCAGCAGGCTCCGGCTAACGTTTTTTCATCTCTAAAGAAGAAACGGCAAAATCAAAATACTCTGACTGCCAGTGAAGAGCGGATGGTGGTGAATATTTACAAATTAGTGTCAGAAATGTGCCATAGAAAGGAATATCCCACTAAATCGGACCGTGTGAAAAAGACTCCTGAGACTGCTGGCATATCGTTGGCTACGGTATACAACATTTTAAAATAAAATAAGTTTTTATTTAGTTTTTAGTAATTAGATAATATAATAGATAACACTGTGGAAATTTTTATTATAAACGTTGGTGGTTCCGAGTCCTCGGACTCTTCACTGACAGTGAATAAAACTATGTATGTCGTATGAGTTTTATTTTCTAATTTGTTACCAAATTCAAACTACATTAGAGCGTCCCAGATTAAAGCCGCCTATAATGACAACAAATACTAAACGACGTTGTCGATGGGTAGAGTTGTCTTACTATTGTCATCTGCTCAGTCTTTATGATACCGTGTCCGCTTTTATACCGATAGTTTAAATCCTTAAATGCATGACTTTTAAATGTACTGCGAGTGCATAATGTAAGCTAGGTTAAATATGCAAATATTGTTAAATTTAAGACTGTAAACTTCATGAAATTCAGTAATGTTAAATCGGTATGACATGAGTTACAAATTTATAAAAAAATTCTTAATTAAAAACCGCCAAACACTGAACGAAAACCTTCAATATTTAACTTTTTTAAAATTGCAGCCATCTTGCTTATAAAACACTTATAACTTTTTTAAATACAGTTTTGCCAACAAATTAATAACAAATGTGAAAACTATGCGTTCAGTTATTGGTAAATATCAAATGATATGTATGTACATAAGTTCCGAGAAATTCAGTGGTATCGAAATCTAAGAAGGAAGGTTTACGACCACTGCTTCTTTGTTCACCCGTTTGACAGATAATTCTAATCTTAAATAAAACGAAGTATAGGACTTGGTCGATTTGTGTCAGATGTTCCAAGATATTTATTTATTTATTTATATTGCTGATCACGTATTATTACCATGGCTTCGTGAATAAATGGACATACATAGTTTATAGAAAAGGATCCAGTCCACAAAAATCTGTCAATTAAATTTAAATCTTATGTCAAAAGGAATAGTACATTACTATAGAGGCCGGGACGAAAGGGGTTGCAGGCCGAAGACATATATAGGCCGGATAGGTCTGAGGCAGGCAACCCCGTATTTCCGACCGAGGTCTGTATGTATAGGGCTTTTCTCAAACATGCAATGAAACAAACAACAAAACATCATAGTTTTTTTTATATGCATAGTGGCAGAATGTCATGATGCCTGTGTCACAATTTATGTGGAATGGAATTAAAAAAGAGTTCCTTGCCGGCCTAGGCCTTCAAGATTTGTATCCTAGTCGCACCTGAAACGTCATATTTCGCCGCCTATTATAAGGAAAATAACAACAATATTGCATTGTATGTTTGAGAAAAAGTCATTTATTTCAATGTCAATTTTTAAAGTTTGGATCCTTTTCGCTAAACTACGTCCAAATAATATATCTACTCGATTTCCCTCTAGCTTACATTAATTAACTACTCTACTTTTTAGTTACTATAAATAATCAATTATTTTTCACTTCTCATGCTCTTAAAATGTTATTTTAGTCCCTGCATATCGGGACTAAAACTCTTTATATCTTTCTTTATCTCTAGGGACTAAAGTAAAAATTTTTTAATTGACGTTGGAAACCCGTAAACAGCCACACTCACGGTGTTCAAGAATAAAGGATAGTCGTCATTTTCAGTGTTTGTGTATGGACCACTTTTGTGCATGCCGTGTATACAACCTCTAAACTTTTTTTTAATTGACTTTGGAAACCCCTAAACAGCCATTTCTAGTGTTTATGATTTTTGAACGAACGATTATTGACATTGAAAATAACGTCAAAATGTCAATCATGCAAAAATATTAAGGAGAATCGATTTATTTTCTTGATATACGTATATTTAATACTTGTTTAATATATGATTAAGATTGAATCCAATTTATTACTTATGTCTTAATAACTAATTAGCTCCAAAATAGTTATGTAGTTAGCTCCAATTCGTTGGTTAAATATGCAAGTATTTAAAGCGTCATATTTCGAAAAAGGAATACAGATAAAAACTAAAACGCGGAACGAATTTGATTGCTTATTTTTTGTGTTTTTGTCCATAAGTAATATTGTTCAAATCGTAGTTATATAATTTACGATGTCACGTCATGCGATGAAGAAGTATTAACGCCTTACTCCAGAATGAAGAAGAATGCAAAAGAGGTGGTGCAAAATCTTTTGCCGCCGAAATCTAGTGTAATATATTCAAAAGCGTATCAAACTTTTATGGATTGGAAAACTGGAAAGCAAATTAGGTACCAACGTCATTTATGGAAGGCGTATTTCTGACATATTTTGATGAAAAATCTAAGAAATATCAACCGTCATCACCTTGTAGCATATATTCCATGCTTAAAACCACACTGCAACTAAACCATATAACTTGAAAAAGTTTGCGAACTTATCATCAAGTGGCCATGTTCCGAAGAAATCGGAAGTTTTGACATCGCAGAACATAATTTTTTTTTTTGTTTCTTATTTGTTCTTTCTGTTATTAAATACTAAGATTATGTATACCGTAGTTTTTTTCCTCGCATTCTAAGTGAAAAGTAGAGTGTTTAATTCGGGACTAAACAGCCATAATGACACTCGAACTACATCCATAAATATCTCGTGTCATAATGGCCTGTTTTAGTCCCTCGTTGAACTATATCTTCTTAATACATTCGCCGGCAATGAATTCACATAATTATGAAACGAGTCTCCATCAGAGTCCATGATCTCCAGTCTCGTTTCATAATTATGTTAACACTTTGCAAGGCATTAGTATTGAGAAATATTTACATAATTAATGAACTCAAACTTTACTAGTCTTAAAAAAAGTACAGTCGTTCATACAGGTCCCATGGGAAACATTGTTCAGAAAGACCATCTTAACACATTTTTCACAATTTCAACCTTTATAATAAATGTTATATTATAGCGTTAAAACACGAAATAGTAAAGTTAAGAATGAAGAATGCTGATACCTAATATAACTAACCAATTTGGGAGAACCATAACCATTTTGCTCTACAATTAGAGAAAGAGGTATTATTAGAATATTATGCACGTCAAATTGAAAATCACCCAGTTTAATATTTTTAATATAAATGTGTTTGAATCAAAATCAACAAAATCCGATACCCAAATATTGGTAATCAAGTATTATATCAATTGATTAATAATTGTATTTACTTATTCGATTAAATAAACTATTTACTCCGTCTGTCAACTCGCTCATGTGATTATGATTTGGCTAACCAAAAAGCATACTGTGAGAATCGAAAATTCGAAACTAATAACTGTGTACAATTTCTACATACGAGTAGATTGCAAAAATATTGTACCTACATCCATGGCCTTAATCCAACCAAAAATCACAATTTTATCGTAGTCATACAAACTATATGGTATACTCTGTCCAAGAACTTTTTTTTTATACCACGTCGGTGGCAAACAAGCATACGGCCCGCCTGATGGAAAGCAGATATCGTAGCCTATGGGCGCCTGCAACCCCCCCCCCCAAGGCTGTCACAAGCGCGCTGCCGACCCAATTAGAACTTGTAGGTACACTCCTTTTTTGAAGAACCCCATACATTGTAGTCCATCGGGAAAACCTCGGCAGGGAACTCATTCGGTAGTAAGTAGTAAGGCTGGTTCCTATGCCACGCGGACCGCCCGTCTATGTATTTAAGTATCTATATGTATCTATCTATTATATATATCGTCGCCTGATACCCATATCACAAGCCTTAATTGAGCTTACCGTGGGACTAGGTCGATTTGTGTATGATGTCCCAAGATATTTATTTATTTATTTATATGTCACTGCGAGCGCGATAGAATGCTTTACGTATTGAGTAAAACCTAACGTATCCTTTACTTTCCAACTCATGGCTACAGAACCGATTTGAACCTACATCTCTCAGACAGGATCACTAGTCAGAACCGGTAATGAGCAGCGATATCGCAACGTCATGGCAATTACGAGCGATCTCGCGCTAATGCAGTTTTGATGAACGCGAGGACCATACGCTTTGTCGAAGCGGAACGGAACTTACAACAATATTGCCTATGTTCAGCTAAATATCACCTATTAAATTAAATATATATCTTGGGACATCTTACACAAATCGATATAGTCCCACGGTAAGCTCAATTAAGGCTTGTGACGAGGGTACAATGCGACAATATAGATAAGTAGGCTTTTTTTCAAGTATCGGTGACTATAAAACACGAGCTAAGCGAGTGTCTTAAAACCGACCGACATGAGTTAGAAAAAATGTGTATCATGCTGCATTTTACAATGCATTATGCGAAGAAAACCAGACTATCTCGGCACTACCAACCACGCCGTGCGGAAAAGAACTATGAAAATTCATTCCTGCACACGTGCGGAAAAATATCACTTTCTGTGCATAAGTTTACTCTTAAAAAGAACACTTTCTGAGCATTGTTTTAACAAAACAAGGATATGGTTTCCAGAAGAGTGATGATACGAGTATCTTAAAAACTATTTGCAAGACAAATATTTACTATCTAGATTGAGAGTAATTTCTTGACTAGGTTTCCATATTAACGAACTAATTTTAAAAGTGTTAAATATTTAACTTATTCCCTTAGATTTATATTCTGACAGAGATTACTTACAAAGTGAAAGTTTAAATCAATATACTACTTACACATCCTCATATCTGTAACACTCACTTTTTCCCAAGTAGGTACCTACGCACATTTCTCTACAAAACGCATACCGATGATAGCGTTCTATATAACTGTATCTATATACCACATATCGCACTAATGCAGTTTTGATGAACTCTACGAGAGCGCAGTTTGTCGATGGGTCCCTGTAGATTGTGTTAGATATCGTTTCAGAGGGATAATTATAAGAGCAACCCGCTTGCAAGGAACCCGCATAATTTTAGCCAAGTATTATTTAGGTCAAATAAAAGAAAAATACTAAATACCTACTTTATGAAGAAATTCCAAACAAATATTGTGTTTGATCTTTGTACTTTTATTTGTTTGTTAGTAGTATTCAAAAAGACAATGTTATTGTTACACCTGTTATTAAAAAGAGAATTCGGTATATTTAGATTTAGCCAAGTGACACTCTTCACTTTTAGACATGACTGTGTCAATTGACAACGTTTCAAAATTTTCGATGTCCCTAAATCGAAAACCATTTCGAGCATGTAGATCACAAAAAAATATTTCTTAATTTTTTTTCGCAATATTTTTGTTAAAAACCTTAAAAATAGTTTCAAGGGGAAGTGATACCGGGTGCGCCAAAGTATTTATAAAATTGTAACTTAGATTATTGGAACTCCGAAAATTTTTCTTATACAATTTAACTTCATAATGATCGGTATTTAGAATAATCTTTGTTCATAATCATCATCACATATAATTATTTATGTTCATAATATTGTTTTTCATACATATTTTTAGTACTAACTTTTATGTTTATATAATTTTTCACTATACTTATTTTATGCTATATATTCTAATGTTATAGGTATTTATTTTTATCTGTACTGGTTTTATGTATGAATAATTTTTGTTTAATTAAATATAAATCGTACTATTACTGTAAACTAGCTACCTGCACAAATCAGGTTGTGGCAGAGTAGGTACTGTACTAAACATGTTCCCTCTAAACTTTTTTTGTCCGAAACGCTTAGGACATAACATAACAGACTTGGTGTAATGTATTTTGGCATCAACTTAATGAGACAGAAACATCACTTGGCTTAAATAACAATATTTCGAATATTATTTAGTCCGAAACTATCTTGGCGTATCATTAATTACGCCGAATGTTATAAGACAGAAATTAGATTTGCATTTTTTTTTTGGGCATGTAGCCACATGTTCGAAACTTGCCTTTTTCGTCAGGCAGAATTTGCTGTGAGGGTGAAAATTTCTGCAGTGAGCGAGCGAAGCGAGCGAACAAAACCTTCCGGGGCAGATCCGACTCGGACAGGTTAGGTTAGAAGACTAAGGCGGGAGCTTAGGTTATTTTTTTTTTTAGCAACCTAGAAAGTACTCAGCTCAGTAACACAGTAAGTAACGTATAGAATATTACTACTACCTCGATTATATTGAGAGGTTGTAATTATTCCTTCTCTGTTATGCTAAAACAAACTATCGTAGTTGAGATTGCCAATTCCGTTATGTGTAAATTTCAAATTTGACAAAAGAAGACTGTAAACATATGTCATTTGGATTGATTTTTCAGTTCCTGAAATAGTGCACATAACGGAATTGGCAATCTCAACGACGCTATGCCGATACTTTTTATGCACATCCAGATTATGCCTCATCATAAATAGGAGCATCGAAATTATGCTCGAATAATATTCCAACAACTCGAAATCTGCCACAAAGAAATATGCTAAAGTTGAGTATGTCACAACAGTTTCTGCACAAAGCCCATTATGACTACATAGTTTATGTTATTCATAAAAGAATTATACCACAACAGAGTGAACCTAATGGGAAAATGTTTATAAATAAACAATTTATTTCAAATAACTTTATGAGTATAGATTAATCTACTTGACGACTTTAGGAGGATAAAATTTCGAAATAAAAATCGTTATGAACATTGTAGGTAGAAGTATAATTTTTAGTAAGAAAAAAAGTATGAGAAAAATTTTTTGGAGTAATGATGATTATGAGTAAAAAACGGTATTAGTAAAAATATTCGAAGAAAAAATTGTATAAGTGCCAATATGGACCCAGTGACGTCACATAGCTGATTCAGAGCTGCCACTATAACCAAAAAATCTTGCGGTTGGAATGTCACTTGTGTTTGGCAGTGACATTTTGACACTTGTTACCGTTTTTCGTCGTTTTCTTACGTGTATGAAACATCACTAAACTTGTAACGTCATTTAGTTGATTCTTGACGTTTGTAACTTACGCTCTTTCTGCTTGAAGTAGTAATGAAAAGGGATATTCAAACTAAAATAGCAATTATTTTGAGAAATAAAAAAATACATGTATCTTTTAATATTGAGTTCTTTCGAAACAGACAATAAAAACTAGCACTAAAACATATGAAATGTTGTCTATTAAGTTATTTGTTTACATGCCATTGTAAACATATTAACATAAAATTAATGTGTACACCTATCTATACGAAATTGCAAATTTCTGAGACTAACGTTCACTGAACTATGCTGCGGACAGACAGACAGACGGACGGACAGACGGACATGGCGAACCTATAGTTTACTACGGAACCCTATATAATGTAGGTACTCGATATTTTCGACCGATTCGAGAATATCAAGCAATTAAAACGAAATCTTCAAACTCGTCGAAAATTACGAAGAACCCAACAACAGTCGTACAATTCAGTGTAAAAGCGATAAAACGATTGACAAAACCGTTAATATTCCCATTTAAAAGTTATTCAATTTTCGAACGAACGCAGGAATTCCTTCCATCAATCATCCCACATTGTGCGCAGACGGTTTTATTGATCTTATAAGTCAGCTGACAATGGAATCTGATCAACTTATTGACGCGCGGATAAATTTTAATATTTTTCTAATTATGAATACAAATTATAAATATAATATGTAATATATAATTTATATAGTATTAATTAGTGTGACTACTGGGGAAAAATAAAAAGTACAAATCAGAATATTTAGTTAATAAATAATTTGATTTGTGTTTTCGCATTACGTTCTATGAATACAAATTATTAGTAGCCAAATAAATACTTTATGACTTGATTACAGACGCATTGTATGCTCTGCAAGCCTAGCTAATATGTCTATCTGCAATCGTATACGATAAGCGATAAGAAATAAATGTATTAGGATGACAGATTCGTTAGAAAAGTCACATGACCATTTCCATACATTATTATAGTCACGTGACTTATCGCTTATAAATACATAGTATACGATTGCAAATGGCATCATGGCATGCTACTTACCTATAGCAAATTATATTATTTATTTTTGAGCAAAAATAACGCTTACAATATTTTTATAATCGAGCACTGACAATACCATTAAAAAAGTATCAATATTGTATAAACCTTGACTCTGGATTTAAATTTTAAAATGTTTCGTGCAGTGCAATATTATAACATTCATAAAAAATATTTTAGTATATATGTCATAGGTGTATGAATACGTGTCATAAAAACATACAGACACATACATACACACATGCATAAACACCTCACAGTGTACCATGATCTTAAGTTGTTTTCAGTGTTATCTCTCACTTAGGGTGATGTAACCATTACTTAACACGTCGAACTTAGACGTCAAAGAATTTACGTTAAACAACAAGTAAACGCCTAGTTGATTTTTATTAGAAAAAAAAAGTTTATTTCAGTAGCAAGATCTAAATTTACACATTAAAAATCCGCCACAGGCTTCGTCAAGATGCTACAAAATTCAAGCAGCAAAAGGTTTCGTCATACACACCAATGGCAATTTCCGAAGCCTTGGTCATTATTACAACTAGCCAAAAACGTTAATTGCAATCCCCACTCCGTCCCAAAAGTCTCCCAAAAATCACACCGGCCGCGTTACCACGCTGCTGTAGTATACTCGTAGCCAGGGCTATTTATTGAATAACAAGTTATTTGAAGTTCTGGGGCCGAAAGTGCTAAGCAGAGCTCTGAATAAGTAGAACAGCGTATGTGGCCACGACGGAAGCGGTGGACAGAAGCAGAGTAGAGTCCAGGTTGAAGAAGTTGGCAGCGTGGAAGCGGATGGGGCGCGTGGAGACCAAGGTCCGGAGCTGATGCAGGGATGCCCGAGTTCCAGGGCCTGTGGATCAGATTAGTAGACGGTATATTTCTTATTTTTGGCCGTGTGACGGGTGTCGTAAGAGTCGACTAAGAGATTGAAGTGTCATTCTGGTCAAGAGTCTTATGACAGTAATTACTTATGATATTTTGCATACCAATAGACCATCACAAGCCTATTGCTAGACAGCTCTTTAAGTCACTAGTTTCTCTCTAGTCTTCCAGTAGATCAGCAGATAATCCAAGAGCAACATTAGCTAAAGAGCTGTATATGCAATAGACTGATAAGGTGAGAAACTAGTGACTTAAAGAAGCCACTAGCTCCTCAATTTTCTTCCAGTGGACCAGCAGATAACCCAACAACAGTCTTAGGCAGGTTACTGTTGCGAAATAGCCAATGTAACTTCTACACTGCTAGACCAATACAAGCCTACTGGATAAATAGCCCTAAAAGTCCCTAGCTCCTCACTTGTCTTCTTGTTCACCAGCAGATGGTCCAGCGCATCTATGACATGTCCAGACTGGCGGCTGCTCTGCTCACAGCGGTACATCAGGCTGCCCAGTCTGGTGCAGGTCAAGAGTCTTATGACAGTAATTACTTATGGTATTTTTCATACTAAAAGATCATCATAAGCCTATTACTAGACAGCTCTTTAAGTCACTAGTTCCTCACTAGTCTTCGAGTAGATCAGCAGATAATCCAAGAGCAACATTAGCTAAAGAGCTGTCTATGCAATAGACTGATAGGGTGAGAAACTAGTGACTTAAAGAAGCCACTAGCTCCTCAATTTTCTTCCAGTGGACCAGTAGATAACCCAACAACAGTCTTAGGCAGGTTACTGTTGGGAAATAGCCAATGTCGTAATTTCTACACTGCTAGACCAACACAAGCCTACTACAGCCCTAAAAGTGCCTAGCTCCTCACTTGTCTTCTTGTTCACCAGCAGATGGTCCAGCGCATCGATGACGTGTCCAGATTGGCGGCTGCTCTGCTCACAGCGGTACACCAGGCTGCCCAGCAGGGTAGCACAGGTCACCAGCCTTAGGAAGGTGGTCGCTGCCGGGAAGTAGCCGATGTGGTGTTTTGTGTACTGTAATGCAAGATTAGTAGTAGGTTAAAATAGAGGAGTTTCGAAGACATCACATAAATAAATGAATATCTTGATAAATCTTACACAAATCGACTTAGTCCCACCAGTAAGCTCAATTAAGGCTTGTGATATGGATACCAAGCGAAGATACATATAACAGATAGACACCTTAAATACCTAGACAGCCAAGGCCAAGGAAATACCTGTGATAAATAAATACACAATTCATTCCCTCGCCAGGATTCGAACCCGGAACCTACAGTTTCCTAGGCAGAGTCACTACCAACTAGGCTACGGAGTCAGCCTCCGTAATATTACAAGTAGCAGGACTTCGTGGTGCAAACTTACATTTATTATTGACGAAGCGTATTGCGCATTATTTGATTGCTAAATCTTTTGAGATAACCTACCACATGTGTTTTAATATTAAAGTTCGCTTAGAATAGTTTGAATAAGTAAATAAAATTAAAATTAAATTTCAAAAAAAATTATGTGGATTACGGATATTACGTCCTTATGCGTATAAGTAAAGTAACATGAGCAGCCTATGTCCAGTAATGGACTGTAAAGGTACATTTAGACTTAACGAGCGAATGCTCATTCTATACCCCACTCTAAAAAATCAACGAATTTCGACGAATCACGTTTTGTGTAACGAACGAATTTCGTAAGGTGGGTGATAGAATGAGCATTCGCTGGTTTGGTCTTAATCCACCTTGAGGCTGATGATGTGATAGCAAATGATTAATATTCACTGAGTAAATAAAATATATTACCATTGACCCAACAAGTATCCTGTCAATCATATTCACAAAAGATATGATCTCCGACAGCGTATACAGGCAATGAAGCAGTATCTGAAATTAGATAGAATGTTACTAGTTTTGAAGATAATTATACTTGCCTAATGCCTATGATCTAATTAACCCTGTGGGTATAACTGCGTCGGTGTCATATTACCATAAAGGTAGGTACACTTACGAGCAAACAATATGGGTCAGGTTTTTTCTTCGAAAATACTGCTAACGCATTTTTTCACTTTTAGGGACACCGAATTGAAAAACCTTAGCTATGCAGGTTCGCAACGGAAATTAAGCACAAAATTTCTATAAAAACCCGGTCACTCGGTTTTTGGTGTTCATTTTATAAAACATTTACCAAATTTTTGGTGATTATTTTAAACGTCCTAAAATGTTGTCTCTAAGTACAAAATGAACCTTAGATCAGTTTAACTTTTTTTTATTATTGAAAAATATATTCCGTAAAATTTTTATATAATCCGATGTTTTCTTCCACTTACCTACCGAAAACATTAAAAAAATCTGTTTAAAAAAGGTATGGTCTTTTATTTGGCCGCGAGTGTTTTAGATAATATAGGTAGCAACGAAATTAGTACGTAGCACTATTAGCAATAATAGATTCGAAATGAACAGCTAATTACGTAACACCAATATGAACACTAACTTGACACATATGAAAATGTACTACATTGCATGCTTTAATCCTGTGGGTTATATATAATTTTATAAGTATTAATTAATTTGTATGAAAAAACTAATTAGAACAAATCTAATAAGCGCATGGGAATTGGTTGCGCTTAGCTAATTAACTAGTAACTCTAACCGTTTGATACAAGTCTTTGCCCAGTCAGTTTATTTAAGGCGCAGTAAAGTACAATTTAACTAGAAAGTCAGCTTTTCTAACTAAGCTTTTAACTTTTAAGCTCCGACAAAGCATCAACACATTAGCAGTTTAATTCCAATAAAAACTGAATAGCACTTACCCGAACGCCGAAGAAGTTATTCAAAAAAGTAGCTTGCCGACTCAGCAGTAAGTAGTAACTGCCCAATCTCGCCACTTCGCCCGCCTCTCTTATCTTGACCGGAACTATCTTCGCCTTATTCTTAATGAGCAGCGACTTCTTAACGACTTTTATACGACTCGGCATATCTATCGCCACCGGGAAATGATCCTTCAGCGCTTCAGCTATGATCTTCAATCGATAGCCGACTAGCATCGAATGAGAATTAAGCTCTAAAACTGTTAGTATGCGTATTAAAAACATGAAATAAACGACAATATACGATGTAGGGGATTGCCAGTCAAAGCAGGAGCACCAAGCGGCGTAATCAGTCGTTGAAGCTACGAACCACAATACTAAAAACATTATTATGGAATACTTCACTTTCCTTCGGATCTCTGCATGATACGTCATTTCGAAATACGTGTCTATTTCGCTATACGTCTCAATATACGCTATGTAGGATTCACCGGCGTATTTGCAAACGAAGTAAAGATCTATCAGATAGTATGAATACCCGTATATAATGCTTACAGTATCCATTGCTTTTACCGTCAAGTTTATTGGAAACAATTGCTCACTGCAATAATGGTAATAAATATTGTAAGTAAGCATAATTCCGAAACAAAATAGTATGAAGCTTGTCTTCATGTACGGCCATTTTGCGAGAGATAATTTGGTTACACGGTAGATATTGTGGAGGCAGAATATTCGGAGTATGATATTTAATTCGGTTATTGCGTCGTATGCGTCCATGGGTTCCATTTTGCGGGTTTTCTGCTGGACGTCCAAACTGTACTGCCTTTGAAGGGAACGGCTATGAAACTAATTGGTTTAAGTGTCCGGGTGCTTCCACGGAGTCATTTTATTAAGTGTTCTAGTTTAGTAATGAGAGAAGAATTTGATATTACAAGATAGCAAGAGTGCAGTTTAATATAAGGTGATTACTTCCAGGAGGTATACATTTAAGTGGCAATATGGAAATGGTTTATTTGTACCGTAGCAAGGCTATTACTATTAGGCTATTAGTCGTTAGTAACCTCAAGTCCAAATAATGAATGATTACGAATTAGCTAAAAACAACTTCTCCTCCTTGCCGTGAGCCATCAGGGCATCAGTTTCTCCCGATCTATCCTTCGCCATCTGTTCTGGTTTCCTGTGGCATGCAACGGCAACTCAGCTAATATCCCACCTACCGGCCCGGATTCTGGTAGGCGCCGAGAGTCAGTCGGATCTCATGATAAGCCACATTTCTTCTTCACTTTGCATGATGGATTCTGTAGGGAAGATAAGCGTAGTGGGTTGCCGTTACCTTTCACGTCAGTATTTTTGAGGGAATTTAGGCCTCCAAGGCCTCTTGCCGTTCCACAAAGGACCACGGAAAGGATTGGCTTAGTTATCACCGCCTGATATTCGGCGTTGACATTTTACCAAAGCCAAGCCAAGACCAAGCCTCCTCCTGTTTGACTCGGCCTTAAGGCCGACACAGGCATAGTTAGATGCTTAGAAAAAACAACTATATAACAATATAAATCAAAGGTCATGGTGCATTATGTCAGCCGAAAGACGTTCACTGCTGAACATAGGTTGCTGCTCCAAAGATTGCCACAATGACCGGTCCTGCACCAGCCGCATCCAGGAGAATCCTGCGACCTTCACAAAGTCATCAGTCACACCTTGTTAGGGTCCACTCACGCCGCGCCTTTCAGTACGTGGCCGCCCAACGGTCATCAGTTCTACGTGCAATTTATCAAGTGTTTCTATTGTACTTGACTTTTACGTATGCCGATACATTAAACTCATACAAAGGTAAAAACGAGTACGTAGAATTACCAGTAAAAGTACGCAGGTGGCTGACGCCATTCTTGTTTGTCTTCGGATATAAACGTTTGCTCAATTAATTGATTACATTGTTGCTTAGCTAAACCAGGTGGCTCATGGTCTCGTTTTTAGGGTTCCGTAGTTAACTAGGAACCCTTATAGTTCGCCATGTCGACCTCCGTAGCCTAGTGGGTAGTGACCCTGCCTACAAAGCTGGAGGTTCCGGGTTCGAATCCCGGCGAGGGCAATATTTGTGTATTTATTTATCACAAATATTTGTTCCTTGGTCATGGCTGTCTATGTATTTAAGTGTCTATATGTATCTATCTATTATATATATCGTCGCTTGGTACCCACATCACAAGCCTTAATTGAGCTTACCGTGGGACTAAGTCGATTTGTGTAAGATGTCCCAAGATATTTATGTCCGTCTGTCTGTCCGCAGCTTAGAACACTGACCACTTGACCAGGATGCTTAGCCAAGTTGCCAATCGCTAACGCTCAGCGTATCGTAGTTTTCCCTCTCTGCCACTCTTTGTTATTAGTGCGACAAAGACGGTTAGTTGCTTATCGTTCACAATTGACGATTGAGCGTCAGCGATCGGCAATTTGTCTAAGCACCCAAGTGATTTTCCGTGGAGTATTTTTACCGCTAAGATTCGTCTTTCGCTATTAATACCGGATGGACGAGTAGTCGAGTTGCAACAACATTGATTACGCTAGACTTGGTATTACGTTTACAATAAAATAACACTCTTTTACCATTACTTGCCGAGACAAGAGTAACGAAATAAAAACGCCAAATATTACCGCGTTGAAAACGTCGTTAGGTATAGAAATTAACAATAGGTATATCAGTCAAATCGCAACTCGCTTGTGAGCTCACCAGTGCTAATAAATATTAGCATGAAACCATGTGCTTATTTGCCCACATTGCACAAGAAAAACTTTAGCTACGTCTGCCAACATCAGTAACGAAATGCTTATAAAATACCCAATCGAAATCTCAAAAGTAAATGGCGTAACCACCAGCACCCTTTAGGTTGGTAAGACCTTTTTCATTTGCAAAAACGTTGTCGATACAGTTTTCTGCTTTAAAAAATGCTTTAATTGGCAATTAGACGTAAATTGCGAGCTGTATTCGCAAATAAAAATATGTGTTTCCGTACTGTTGAGATTACTTTACCGGGTGGTATAGTTTATGTAAGGATTAAAATTGCTTGGCAATTTCCGGTATTTAAAAACAGAGGCAAAAGTTTCCAGTCGATGTTTTAGATTATTTTTATACATGGAATATATTAACCCCGTGCTGTTTAGACTTGTATTTTTAGTGTTACATACTATAATAATGATCATGGCCATCATGGGACATTCTTATACAGATCGACCTACGATATTTAATATCTTATCTACTAATTTGACTAATTTAGTCAATCTACTACAAAGCTTTTGATATTCAATAATATATATTCGTTTATTTCATTATTATATAAGTAGTAGTATGTCATTGTATATAAATAAAAAGTTATGATATTAGATCGTCAATAGTAATATAAATTAATCTTACCGCCGAAATGACGAAATTGTGTCATTTGCGTACAGTTCAACTACAAAATTCCCGTTTTAAATATCAAACGAAGTACATAAAAAAGGTCAAGTGCGTTAACAAAGTTTTTACCATTTTATTTTTAAATTTAGCTGTGTAAAAGATTACGTTACGAGCTTAAAGGTTTACGAGTAATAAAAAATGCAATTTTCACTTTGACAGCGTTCTGGGTGACCAAGGGTTCCAATTAGTAGACTGTACTAACCTTATCTACCCCCGGAAATAATAAATAAATAAATAATACAACTACAAGAATAAAAGGCATGATGAATTGCAAGTCAAATCAACATCTTTTTTCCAACTGTCAAAACTATCGCCACTATGACATTTTAAATGAAATACACAAAAGTGACGTCATGTGTGTATACTGCCAAATGAAGTAAAAAATTTAAAAAATTACCTAAGCTTTTAAGTTCTTTCCGACTTATTGAATTGACGTTCTGAACAAAAATTACTTCAATGTACATTAGTACTAATTTCTTCGTGTATTATGTCATGCATAAAATGTGAAATAATTTATTTTAACCCCTATCCCAAACTCTCGATAAATTATCGACTCAAACGAAATTCCGGGAAATTGCTAATCCAATGCAAAGTCACTAGCAAAAGTTTGCTAAACAACCTACAAATACCTACACAAACACACATGTACGCGAAACCCAATTACGAAGACGCGGTAAGAATGCACTAGATGTAAAGCTCTTAAAAGCGATTTTTCGGATTGATTTTCCGCCTCAAAAGACCAGGCAATTATGCTGGTAAACAGGGGATGGAAATAGAACGCGTATATTGAGGGAAATTGGGGGAAACCGGGGGAAATCTTTATTAAAATGGACCTGATAGAGTTGCGTGAAAGCTTTGATCGGGGCATACTTTATTAATTGAGTCTGGTTTTATTCTTTGTGTGAACAGAAGCGCGGTACAGTCGGAGTCAAAGCTGTATTTATAAAACGTGTATTTTTGGTGTAACTTCAAACAGGCTGGAGTAATTAGTGGATGCCCTACTTAGTACATTTTCGTATGTTATCGTTATGGGTGAAAA
>JALPQI010007712.1:0-13194 GCA_025490895.1 Thaumatotibia leucotreta | reverse complement strand
TTTTCTGCTTCTGCTTGGGCTAGTCGGCTATCTTCGCTCAGTGTTCGCACATTCCAGCAAGCAATTCGTGTCCGTATTTTCATGCCAAAGGTCGTCGTAGTTTGATCGGTCCGGTTTTGCACTGTTTCAGTTTCTTTAATCGTTGAATTTCGGGTAAGCGAAGGATTAGTCCACTATACCCTAGCCCAATGGTGGGGCTGCCACCTCGAAGCCTTTGGGCATGCTCGGTTTTGTTTCGGGTATCCTCCCTAGTGAGTTGGTTCTGTTTTGAGGCGCAGAAGATTCGCCTTTCGCCCTGCATCCTCAGCTCAGCTGCAGCACAGTGGTAGCGGTCGCGCGGCGGCGCGGCTGCAGCAGTTCCCAGGGGGGACGGCGGGGACGTGGATGACGCGGACTGGCTAGGGCTCTGCGATCAATACGGTGTTCCGCTACAAACACAGCAGATGGTTTCTTGGCATTTTATAGGTAATGCTGTTCTCACTAACAGCTATTCCCACCAAGACCATACCCTAGCTTCCCCCCCCCCCCTAAATTAATGGATGATCCCTATTAATTATACTAGATAAAGTCCCAAGTTTGTATTCGTATTAATTATTTATGTTTGCAAACTAAAGTACATGTGTATAGTCAATTGAATGGTCTCTAGATTCATGATAAATCATGTGTTAAAGGCGGTTGCCTATTATTTATATATTCTGCTAATAATAGCTGACTTTTCTCTGTATAGTGGTAAATAACCTATTTGTTCTTAATTAGTTGGCCACGACTGTATAAAATAATATTTTATGAAGTCAAAAGTTGTATGTGTGAAAATAAATGTGCAAATTGCATTTTTTTATTACGACGTTATTTTCCATACTAACTACACTAAGTGCACCACCGGTTCCCGAAGTCAGCAGCCGCCACTGGACACGGCTATTATATGGATGAATCAACTTTTTTCTGCCTGTTATTGTCATGGTTAAGATGACCTGAGTCACGGTAACTATATCCAATTTTTTTTATTTTTATTTGGAGGTCCAACAGAAAACATTAGACAATTTAAGCAAATACACCATTAGAATGCATGTTTGCATAATTCGGCAATAACTATGGCAATAACAGAAAAAAGTTGATTCACCCACATAACATTTGGATATGCTGTCTAGTTAGACAGAATCATTTGTCTCCTCCATCCTCGAAAAAAACAATTTAAATTCATAATTATAGTCGTGCACTTCCACAACAAGTGTAATAAGGTCATTCATATCATATGGATTTACAATATCTTGTTTTTAGGTGACGCAGCGTCAGATATCATGAACTCTGAAGTGAAATCACCGGTGTCACTAGTACACGAACTGGCCTTGAAACGAAATCTCACTGTTCAGTTCACCGTGAAGTCGGAACGGGGGCCGCCACACATGAGGGTATGTATCAATACTAGCTATTTTATATAATAATCTTCTGCGGGCAGACACAAACATTTACTTATTTTATTAATTTAACTGAATAAATTTTGTTGTTAGTGTGTAAGGATATAATAAAGTTATTGTACGCCATCAGGCAAGGTATAGTGCTACATATAATCGTTTTCACTTCTCATGCTCAAAAAGTGCACCTTTATGTCGTGCGTAGACGACATAAAATCGCATTTTATGGTCTAGAACATAAAAGTTTTTTTTTTTCTGAGGCTAAGGTAATCGGTCCCAACAGCCAAACAGTTAAAACATTGCACAATTTTATTGAGTAATAAAATAGTGTAGCTAACAAAACTTATTATTTTATTTTATTTATATTAAGTACAATATTAGAAATATTTATTTTCTGTCATTAAATTTAGTAAATCACGTTAAATAGATATCGATTATCGTTCAAAAATACTCCGAAATGTTTGACTTGGCAGAAAACCGAACAACTGAAAATCTGATCACAGGTTGAAAAAAAAAAATGAGTTGGCAGGTATTGGTTTTATATTTTTCTTCTTTCGCTTTATAACAACTCCGTTGTGTAAATTGCAGTGAATATGTGTTTGTGTTTTACTTTCCTCGCAAACGAAGTGAAAAGCAGAGTGTACAACATGGGCATAAATGTCAATTTTTTACCCTCGTCTACTATTTTGGTCTTTGCTTCGCTCAGACCAAAAAATTGCCTCGGTTAAAAATGGGTCACTTTATGCCCTTGCTGTACAATCTACTATTATTTTTATTCCACCCCTGTAGTCTGACATACACCTACAATTCCTACAAATAAAACACTGACTTGGACAAGTATATCAAATGCACAGATTTTTCAAAACCCAGACAGCTTCTCCGTCGTGTGGTGACGGCAGTAAGAGTAAGAATACATTTGTCACCACTCCAACTCTTCCTGCGGGTGTCGTAAGAGTCGACTAAGGGATTCAAGTGTCACTGACCATTCTTTGATTTGATTGATGACGGGCAGCAGCGTCATCATAGTGGACACATTACTGCGATCGTCAATCCGCTTGCCCAGCGTGGTGATTATGGGCATTTACCTCCTAATGCGTCTATACGCATAGTTAATAGGAGAGGCCTACGTCCAGCAGTGGACTGAGATAGGATGATGATGATGTGAGACAGCTTCTCAAGGTGTTTCAATTTGGTTCAGTTTTGCATTACAAATGAACGAATAACTGAATATCACGCCAACCGAGTTGGTTCCGTTGGCACCAAGTCGACGTCTGATGTTGGATCTTTGAGAAATCGGTTTCTTTATTTTATTTTTAAATGGTGTTTATTCGTTCGTCAGGTATTCATAACGCTATGCACGGTGGGCGAGATGGAAACAGAAGGCGAAGGCAACGGCAAGAAAGTGTCCAAGCGTCGCGCAGCCGAACGCATGCTCGACGAGATGAGACACCGGTGGCCGCCCGCGCTGCTGCGAGCGCGGCCGCACGAGCGCCGCCGCCCGCCGCCCGCCAAGAAGAAGCCGCGGAACCTGATCAAGGTGAGTGTGTACTAGGGCTCTCGGTCGTGTCCGGGTTTCGTGTACCCGTTTCTTTGCTACCGGGAAACGGGTTTCTTACCCGGTGGGAACGTTTAATTAGGAACCGTGTAATTAAGACACGGATACCCGTGTCTGATCCGCCCTCAATGTGTATTGGCATTGGCAATCTAAAACATAGGTTCATAAACATCGGTTTTATATTTGAACAAAGTATTGAACCGCATTTAACCACTAACAAAGAAAATTTCTAGCTGCGTAATTCGTAAAAAACTACGAATTTTTCGGTAGGTATTGTTTTGTTTCTGTCTTTTTACTAAAAAAACATAGGCTTTTCGAATATTCAATTGCAATGGATCCACAAGACTCAAGCTTGGAAACGTTTCTAACTTGGAAACGTTTCTAAGTGGAAACGTTTCTTGGCGTTTCGTGTCGTTCGGGTTCTTAGTACCGCCGGTGCTAAGGATACGTGTACACGTGTCTGCGGGTAACACGGATACCGGGAGCCCTAGTGTGTACCGGGTCTGTCATGCTGGACGCCATGAGACACCGGTGGCCGCACGAGCGCCGCCGCCCGCCGCCCGCCAAGAAGAAGCCGCGGAACCTGATCAAGGTGTGTACCGGGTCTGTCATGCTGGATGCCATGCGGCACCGGTGTTGTTCGTATTGAACTAACAACATTACGACTGAACTTGATGATATGTAATTTAAATTCATACTTCTTCTTGCCAAGTTACAAAACATCTTGTAAGTTTGAGATAAGGGCTCATGCATAAATCGTGCGAGGTTTTTTCGGCTACTTTTTGACCCCCCTCCCCCCTGGTGATGTTTGGTGAGTTCCATGGCTAAACCCCCCCCCCCCCCCCCTCCCCCCTGACAAACTCACGTGTATTTTTTTCATTCGAATTTTCACGTTCGTTAGCCGAAATTCACAATATTTCTCAGTTTGTTCATCGTAACATAAACACGTGAGGTCTCCTTGGAATAACGTGATCTTTCGTGATGTTTTCTTGGACCGCCCTCCTTCCCTATAGGACCTCGCGTGATTTATGCACAAGCCCTAAGCAACCTTGTATCTTTATTCTTGCTACGCTCGTCCGAACATATCTACGCAGCTTGCAAATTTTTCCAGGCGTCAGCAGTAATGTTATATTTGTGTACAGGAGGGAGCGGGCGCGGCGGCGGAGGCGGGCGGCGCGGACAACCCCATCTCGCTGCTCGCGCAGGCGCGACCCGCGGCGCGTGCTCGCACGCCACAGTACCGCGTGCTCGAGGAGCTGGGCGCGGCCAGGCGCAGGGAGTTCCTCGTGCAGTGCGACGCGCCGCCGCACCGCGCCACCGGCCTCGGGCCCAACAAGAAGACCGCCAAGCGCCGCGCCGCGCACAGTCAGTATACTCGCCGTGTGTAGTGTACACCGCGTGCTCGAGGAGAGGGGCGCGGCCAGGCGCAGGGAGTTCCTCGTGCAGTGCGACGCGCCGCCGCACCGCGCCACCGGCCTCGGGCCCAACAAGAAGACCGCCAAGCGCCGCGCCGCGCACAGTCAGTATACTCGCCGTGTGTAGTGTACACCGCGTGCTCGAGGAGAGGGGCGCGGCCAGGCGCAGGGAGTTCCTCGTGCAGTGCGACGCGCCGCCGCACCGCGCCACCGGCCTCGGGCCCAACAAGAAGACCGCCAAGCGCCGCGCCGCGCACAGTCAGTATACTCGCCGTGTGTAGTGTACACCGCGTGCTCGAGGAGAGGGGCGCGGCCAGGCGCAGGGAGTTCCTCGTGCAGTGGCGATTATGGGCATTTACCTCCTAACACGTCTATACGCATAGTTAATAGGAGAGACCTACGTTCAACAGTGGACTATCATAGTCTGATGATGATGATTATAGTCACATTTGAGGAGCTTGGGGCTTAGTTAAAGAGTCCAACGGTGAGATTGGAGCGTGTAGCAGTTCGCATGTTCTTAGAGCAACGCATGAACGGGCATAAAGACCAAATTAGTGCGAAGGTGCACTTTGAGAGTGAGTACTAATGCTAAATAAGACTAGTAGGATTAGAAGTCAGGTTTGAAGAGCTCAGGTAGGGCTTTGTTAGAGAGTCCAACGGTGAGGTTGTAGCGTGTAGCAGTTCGCATGATCTTGGAACAGTTGGAACAATACATGAACGGGCAGATAGACCAGATCAGTGCGAGGGTGGGAGTACCTCTAGTACCAGTATTTTCACGTGAACATGTCTAACGTAGTAGTGCCTTATTTAAGGGGCAACCAACACGCAGCTTAGAAAACGGTAACGCTACGGATTGTTGTGACGCATCGTATACGTACCGATTGCTGTGACGCATCGTATGCGTACCGTTTTTACCGCGTGCTCCCCACACACCGTAGCTTAAGAAACGGTGACAGCACGGAAACTCCATAGTACTTTAACAGAGCAATGCTGCAGTTATGAACGTGTAAAATTCTAATGACACTTAGTATCGTAAATTACAAACTAAGCTATCTAGCTCATTCTGCCGAGCAAAAATCTAAGTTCAACTACTGTCTCTTTCCCTCAAATATGCACGAAATGGTCCTTGTTATACAGGTTCTTACCATAACATTGTTAATTTCAGACGTACTGCTAGCGATGGAGATGAACGGCGGCGCGGAGGCCGCGGCGACGCTGCCGGACGCCAACGGGACCGGCGACGCCAGCTGCACCAACGGCACCGATGCCAAGCGAAAAGTATGTACCTACCTTTTAGGGTGCGACTCTGCGACCATATATAACATGGACGTCTAATGCCAGCTCATAAATGCCCCCAAACACAATTGTTCAATTGTGTCAAGATGGGCAGGACATAGCACTTTTCTTAACACCACGCATATTTCGGCGCAACATCTTTGACAAATGTTTATAGAATATAGCCAATCAAAACTTTGATGGACCAATCACAACTATTTTTAAATGGTGGCTCAAGTTTTTATTGGTTGACACTGAAATTCTTTACCGCGATGCATTGAAGAGGGGGTGACACTTGTCAACTAAAATTCAGGACCGTTTTTGAAAGGCAATTTAGTATGGCGTGCGGTTTCCATGTTTTATCTGTTCGTAGGTGCGACTCCACTGAGGCGGAGCGGACAGGAGCTGTGTAAATTTGACCAAATACATTCTTCAAATTCAAAATTCGAAACACTGTTATGCAGTCTCATTGGCCGAGCTCCCACAGCTCCGCTCCGCTCCGCGTCAGTGGAGCCGCACCCTTATAGTTGTACAGTCGAAGACAAAATAAGGGGTATACAAAAACGTTCAAAAATATGTCCCAGTGCACTCTAATTCTGTGTAATAAGAACGTCGTAACATATTTATGAACGGATTCTTTCGATACTTATTTTTGCACTTGACTGTATGCAAAATGAGTGGAGTGGACGCTCGAGCTGGGCAAGCGGTGGGGCGTGCGACGTGGCATTCAAATCATACACTTTCAGCTTATTATCAGTCCACTGCTGGACTAGGCAAGCGGTTTTAGCGATCGCAGTAGTGTGTCCACTCCACTATGATAATGCAGCTACCCATCAATCTTCATTAATCTTCGACCATTTTTTGACATTTATTAAATTATCAACACTTCAAATCCCTTAGTCGACTCTTACGACACCCATGAAAATAGTTGGGGTAGTGACAAATGTTAAAATGTATCACTAATTTTAGAGTTTTTTTGCAAACTCAATGGACGCGAGCGCGGCAAACAGCTGCGCGTGCGGCGTGACGTACATCGCGAAATCGTTTTTTAGGGTTCCGTAGCCAAAATGGCAAAAACGGAACCCTTATAGATTCGTCATGTCCGTCTGTCACAGCCGATTTACTCGGAAACTATAAATGCTACAGTAACGAAATTTGGTAAGAATATGTGTTGTATGAACCGCTACAGGATTATGATACTAAATTGTAAAAAAAACCATTGGGGTGGGGGCCCTTCATACATGTAACTGAGGGATAGAAATTTTTTTTTAGTTGTACATAAGCGTGTGGGGTATTAATAGAAAGGTCTTTGAAAATGATGTGAAGGTTTATATATCTCATTTTTATTTAAGCAAATCGTTTTCGAGATATCAGCTCTCAAAGTCTGAAAAATGTGTCCCCTCCCCTCTATTTTTTAAACTACGCGATATAAAATTCTGAAAAAAAAATATGTTATGCACGTTAATAAACTCTATCAATGATTTTTAGTTTGATTAAATTATCTCCTATAGTTTTTGAGGTAGGTTGATTTAACTGTATTTTTTTAATAATAAATTGATAATGGTACGGAACCCTTTGCGCGCGAGTCCGACTCGCACTTGGCCGGTTTTTTTTATTTGGTGATTATTTGTATGTTTGTCAGGAGTCCCCGGGCGGCGGCGGCGGCGGCGTGGGAGCGGAGGCGCGGCAGCCGGTGCCGGGCGTGCTGCTCATGGACTACCGCAGCCCGCACGCCACTAACGGTGCGTCTGCTGATGTAGCTCTTACTACAAGTTGTGGAGGCGCGGCAGCCGGTGCCGGGCGTGCTGCTCATGGACTACCGCAGCCCGCACGCCACTAACGGTGCGTCTGCTGATGTAGCTCTTACTACAAGTTGTGGAGGCGCGGCAGCCGGTGCCGGGCGTGCTGCTCATGGACTACCGCAGCCCGCACGCCACTAACGGTGCGTCTGCTGATGTAGCTCTTACTACAAGTTGTGGAGGCGCGGCAGCCGGTGCCGGGCGTGCTGCTCATGGACTACCGCAGCCCGCACGCCACTAACGGTGCGTCTGCTGATGTAGCTCTTACTACAAGTTGTGGAGGCGCGGCAGCCGGTGCCGGGCGTGCTGCTCATGGACTACCGCAGCCCGCACGCCACTAACGGTGCGTCTGCTGATGTAGCTCTTACTACAAGTTGTGGAGGCGCGGCAGCCGGTGCCGGGCGTGCTGCTCATGGACTACCGCAGCCCGCACGCCACTAACGGTGCGTCTGCTGATGTAGCTCTTACTACAAGTTGTGGAGGCGCGGCAGCCGGTGCCGGGCGTGCTGCTCATGGACTACCGCAGCCCGCACGCCACTAACGGTGCGTCTGCTGATGTAGCTCTTACTACAAGTTGTGGAGGCGCGGCAGCCGGTGCCGGGCGTGCTGCTCATGGACTACCGCAGCCCGCACGCCACTAACGGTGCGTCTGCTGATGTAGCTCTTACTACAAGTTGTGGAGGCGCGGCAGCCGGTGCCGGGCGTGCTGCTCATGGACTACCGCAGCCCGCACGCCACTAACGGTGCGTCTGCTGATGTAGCTCTTACTACAAGTTGTGGAGGCGCGGCAGCCGGTGCCGGGCGTGCTGCTCATGGACTACCGCAGCCCGCACGCCACTAACGGTGCGTCTGCTGATGTAGCTCTTACTACAAGTTGTGGAGGCGCGGCAGCCGGTGCCGGGCGTGCTGCTCATGGACTACCGCAGCCCGCACGCCACTAACGGTGCGTCTGCTGATGTAGCTCTTACTACAAGTTGTGGAGGCGCGGCAGCCGGTGCCGGGCGTGCTGCTCATGGACTACCGCAGCCCGCACGCCACTAACGGTGCGTCTGCTGATGTAGCTCTTACTACAAGTTGTGGAGGCGCGGCAGCCGGTGCCGGGCGTGCTGCTCATGGACTACCGCAGCCCGCACGCCACTAACGGTGCGTCTGCTGATGTAGCTCTTACTACAAGTTGTGGAGGCGCGGCAGCCGGTGCCGGGCGTGCTGCTCATGGACTACCGCAGCCCGCACGCCACTAACGGTGCGTCTGCTGATGTAGCTCTTACTACAAGTTGTGGAGGCGCGGCAGCCGGTGCCGGGCGTGCTGCTCATGGACTACCGCAGCCCGCACGCCACTAACGGTGCGTCTGCTGATGTAGCTCTTACTACAAGTTGTGGAGGCGCGGCAGCCGGTGCCGGGCGTGCTGCTCATGGACTACCGCAGCCCGCACGCCACTAACGGTGCGTCTGCTGATCTAGGTCTCAGGGTCCCAAACTGATCCCTACTGATGCCTCAGGGGTAAAGCGTCTAGGTGTCTCGCATCGCTCGGCCGCAGCCTGCTAAATGTGATTTCCCGGCATCTACAGTAACGTAAACCAACACTGTTTACTGATAGTATTTATATTTATTTAAACTTTATTGCACTAAACAGGAGTACAAAAGGCGTACTTAATGCTATAAGGCATTCTCTACCAGTCAACAATTGAGACACACGGAAAGATAAAGTTGGTGCAGGGTCGTAAACTACACTACACATACACAGGGTCGTACACTAAAATCACTAAACAGCAATAAACATACACAAATATTATATGCAATTCAATAAACTTACACAAATATACATAGATATAATACATATTACCCACTGTGAAACATCAGGAGTACGATGCCTGAACCTTGTCCAAGAGATGCTTGCGCAACATGCACTTGAAAGAACTTGCTCTGAGCCTGTCGGATCGATAGGGGAGATCATTCCAAAGCCGAAATTATTCTTAATAATTTATAGATAAATTATTAAGAATAATTTCAGTAAAAAATCATGAAATCACAAATTAGACCCTTTTCTACTTACAAATTGTTAAATCATTATATAATTATATGTATGCAGGTGTGAGCGAGACCGCCCCTGCGGGAGCGGGCAGCAATAGCCCGGGAGCAAAGGACCAGCTCATGTACCTGTCGCAGCTGCTCGGCTTCACTGTGCAATTCTCCGACTTCCCCAAGGTAACACCTCTCTACTAGCGTTGACAATGATATGTATGCAGGTGTGAGCGAGACCGCCCCTGCGGGAGCGGGCAGCAATAGCCCGGGAGCAAAGGACCAGCTCATGTACCTGTCGCAGCTGCTCGGCTTCACCGTGCAGTTCTCCGACTTCCCCAAGGTAACTTACCTCTACTAGCGTTGAACATGATATGTATGCAGGTGTGAGCGAGACCGCCCCTACGGGAGCGGGCAGCAATAGCCCGGGAGCAAAGGACCAGCTCATGTACCTGTCGCAGCTGCTCGGCTTCACCGTGCAGTTCTCCGACTTCCCCAAGGTAACTTACCTCTACTAGCGTTGACAATGATATGTATGCAGGTGTGAGCGAGACCCCTACGGGAGCGGGCAGCAATAGCCCGGGAGCAAAGGACCAGCTCATGTACCTGTCGCAGCTGCTCGGCTTCACCGTGCAGTTCTCCGACTTCCCCAAGGTAACTTACCTCTACTAGCGTTGACAATGATATGTATGCAGGTGTGAGCGAGACCGCCCCTACGGGAGCGGGCAGCAATAGCCCGGGAGCAAAGGACCAGCTCATGTACCTGTCGCAGCTGCTCGGCTTCACCGTGCAGTTCTCCGACTTCCCCAAGGTAACTTCTCTACTAGCGTTGAAAATGATATGTATGCAGGTGTGAGCGAGACCGCCCCTACGGGAGCGGGCAGCAATAGCCCGGGAGCAAAGGACCAGCTCATGTACCTGTCGCAGCTGCTCGGCTTCACCGTGCAGTTCTCCGACTTCCCCAAGGTAACTTACCTCTACTAGCGTTGAACATGATATGTATGCAGCTGTGAGCGAGACCGCCCCTACGGGAGCGGGCAGCAATAGCCCGGGAGCAAAGGACCAGCTCATGTAACTGTCGCAGCTGCTCGGCTTCACCGTGCAGTTCTCCGACTTCCCCAAGGTAACTTACCTCTCTACTAGCGTTGAACATGATATGTATGCAGGCGTGAGCGAGACCGCCCCTACGGGAGCGGGCAGCAATAGCCCGGGAGCAAAGGACCAGCTCATGTACCTGTCGCAGCTGCTCGGCTTCACCGTGCAGTTCTCCGACTTCCCCAAGGTAACTTACCTCTCTACTAGCGTTGAACATGATATGTATGCAGGCGTGAGCGAGACCGCCCCTACGGGAGCGGGCAGCAATAGCCCGGGAGCAAAGGACCAGCTCATGTACCTGTCGCAGCTGCTCGGCTTCACCGTGCAGTTCTCCGACTTCCCCAAGGTAACTTACCTCACTACTAGCGTTGAACATTTTCGGGTAGCGCATGACGCCTGACCCCAGCACATAACGCTTCCCAACATTTTATATTAATTGAATTAATTTTCGTTACTCTTATTATTTTTTGTTATTCTTAATTTGAAATTTGATGTAATTAGGATTTTGATTTTTATTGCTGTTTATTTAGTATAGTATATTTTATTTGTATGATTGTATAATTGACTATTGACATGTGTTTTTTACATTAAAGATATTGAATTTGAAACATAGCATTAAATAAAAATAATAATCAGGGTGCGAAATCCTATGCAAGCTTATCTAACCATCTGCAGCACTTCAAATAGACGTAGGCGTAGCGAATGCTGCAAATTTACCATGAAGTCCGTTAGAATTCATTCCGTCTTCTGCATAATTGGGTTAGCCCTTCCAAGGTGTAATCGTTAAGTGTGGTCAGGTATCAGAATATTTTAAAGGACCATGGGCAACTTAGTATGGAGCTTGGACCCAGAGCCAACACAACAAAGTTAGGTCATTAAAAAGGTCTACAAATATACTTAATTTTGTTTTATACGCATCTAGTTAGCTACCTAGATGAAGCGTGGCCTGTGCTTGAGCGACACAAGCAGGAGCTGCGTGTCACGGAGATCGCATCCGCAGCAGCCTTAATGTTCGACATAGCAGATAAGCTACAAGAGTGTCGTTTGCGTTGGTATTGTCTTGTATTACACAGGGAAAAAATGCGCAGAAGGAGACTATAAATGTTCACTCTTTAGCCGAGTAGAGAGCAATCGCGGGCGAATTTGTTACGTTATTATTTTTTTTTTTTCATTTATTTAGAAACAAACAGTCTTTATTAATTCATACGTTATACGGCGATTGTCGATGAAACGGTCTTCCCAAGCTTATTTTTTTGTTTTTGTACGGTCAGACGCATCCCACAAACATTTCCTTAGACGAACTTCATCGATGATCCGTGTCTACATCGCGAGTCGCCATGCCATGATTGTGCTACGCGGATGCGCGCACGAAGCGTGGGGCGCGAACAACCATCCGCGCGGCTGGCCGTCCCCGCGGTACGCTCCGCGCCATTCTAAAACGCTCCGAAGCATCAATACAATATTTTTCCGCGCGGGCCGCGTGACACATTAATGGCCTCTTGCACAATCCCCGTGAAAATATATCTGTCGGATAAAAGTATCATTATTAAAACCTAATTATACCTATTAAAACTAACATTTATCGGACAAAAATGTTTTATTCGGGGATGGTGAAACAAGTCCTAAGTAAAATATACTTATAAGCTTGAATGATAACCGTCGCTATTCTCCTAGCGCAACCACGGCGAGTACCTGTCGCTGGTGTCGCTGTCGACGGAGCCGCCGGTGATGTGCCACGGCGGCGGCGCCTCCACGCAGCACTCGCACGAGCAGTGCGCCCGCGCCGCGCTCCGAGCGCTCGCGCTCATGGGGCTCGACGCGCCGCCGCAACCCGCGCAGTATGTAGACAAGTATACACTAGGGCTCTCGGTCGTGTCCGGGTTTCGTGTACCCGTTTCTTTGCTACCGGGAAACGGGTTTCTTACCCGTTTGGAACGTGTAATTAGGAACCGTGTAATTAGGACACGGATACCCGTGTCTGATCCGCCCTCAATGTGTAGTGGCATTGGCAATCTAAAACATAGGTTCATAAACATCGGTTTTATATTTGAACAAAGTATTGAACCGCATTTAACCACTAACAAAGAAAATTTCTAGCTGCGTAATTCGTAAAAAACTTCGAATTTTTCGGTAGTTTCGAGTTTTTACTAAAAAAACATAGGCTTTTCGAATATTCAATTGCAATGGATCCACAAGACTCAAGCTTGGAAACGTTTCTAACTTGGAAACGTTTCTAAGTGGAAACGTTTCTTGGCGTTTCGTGTCGTTCAGGTTCTTAGTACCGCCGGTGTTAAGGATTCGTGTACACGTGTCTGCGGGTAACACGGATACCGGTAGCCCTAGTATACACGCCATCCTCCACGCAGCACTCGCACGAGCAGTGCGCCCGCGCCGCGCTCATGGGGCTCGACGCGCCGCCGCAACCCGCGCAGTATGTAGACAAGTATACACGCCATCCTCCACGCTCTCTATTCGCGTGCGAAGTAGTCCAAAATTGATGTTATAGTACATTACTATAGAGAACGGGAAACGAAGGGTTACAGGCCAAGTAGATATATTTGGCCGAAGGAACTGAGGCCAGATAGGAATACGCGGCCTGTAACCCTGTTTCTCGCCGAGATTA
>JALPQI010007711.1:0-34831 GCA_025490895.1 Thaumatotibia leucotreta | reverse complement strand
GTTAGTGGTGAACTGTGAAGTACAGTCAAAGTAAATTGCATTAGCAAATCGTTAGCGCTGTCTGTGAGAACGCATGTATGGGAATCTTCGTTGGTAAACATGTTTTTACATGTTTATTTTATACTAGAGATCGGACAAATAGGCATTGTTTGCAGTAATATAGACATAACTCCAGCCAGAGTTGATTAAATTATTAATCAATCAATCAAATCATTTTTTGTTTTATTTCGAAGTTTTGAGGTGACCATTTAAACAGATATTCATAGTTGCAGATATAAAATACGTAGTTTAAAAAAATTGTTTGATTCATCATTTAATTAAAGTCGGAGACACGTCCATATTTTTGCGAACTGGACTATGTTTATTATTTATTATAAGCCCATTCTGTCCCACTGCTGGGCAAAAGCCTCCCCCCTCTTCTTCCATTCATCCCGGTTCTGTGCTATATCTGGCCAGTCACTTAAAAAGGAGTCCAAGTTATCCCGCCATCGCCTGCGGGGTCTGCTGGGTCCTCGCTTTGAGTTATGGGGCACCCACACCGTTGATGTCTTGGCCCTTAAATCGTCCGGCATGCGGCAGATATGACCCGCCCAGTCCCACTTCAGCTTGGCCGCTTTCCAAGCTACATCTACTATTTCGGTCTTAGAGCGCAGCGTGGTGTTCCGGATCCCTATCCATAAGTTTTACACCTAATATGCTGCGCTCCATAGGTCGTTGGCAAACCCCGAGTTTGGACTTCTGAGCTTCCGTTAAAGACCAAGTCTGAGCACCGTAGGTGAGAACTGGAAGTATGCACATGTCCATGACCCTACGTTTCAGTGACAGTGGTAGGTTTCCCTTCATTAGGTGTTTCATGGACCAACAGCTCCTCCAGGCGTTGTCGGTCCGTCTTTCGGCCTCTTTTAAAACTTCCTTTTCCTTTTCTTTTAAAAAGGTATAATATAATATTATGTAAACTCTGTTTGTATCCGACTTTGGCTATTCAGTAGGCCCTAACGCACCTATACATAGATATATTATAATTGTCACGGCTACCGCTGGTATCTTTCTGATTGCATAATTTGCACATTCTATCTGTTATTTACTGTAGTCCGTTTTATTGATTGAACATAGATGCCTAGTACGTTAAGACCACCATATAAGGTTGTATTAACATTCTATTTCACTACAACATCATATCCAATTCTATATTGAAAATCACCATCAATGAAAGTATCGCAAAAGTTCAATTCACAGAAGCGCCATCTACCCAAACTAAAACGAAGCGTTCCCAATTAAAGCGAACAATCTCCGCCATAATGTAGAACGTTTAAACCCGGCCATTAGCGGAAAGTGGTTAAACTTAACTAGGGGTTGACCTAACACATCGGGTTCACACTGGATTCGATCACCAATAGCGTCTGTGCTGCGTTTAGACGATCAATTAGAAAGACTTACTTGCCTTGCTTTTGAACTTGACTTTAACCATGAGGAAAGTGGTTAAACTTAACTAGGGGTTGACCTAACACATCGGGTTCACACTGGATTCGATCACCAATAGCGTTCGTGCTGCGTTTAGACGGTCAATTAAGAAGACTTGCCTTGCTTATTAACTTGACTTGTTGCTGTTATATTCTGGCCATTTTTTCCGCAATTCGACATCAAACGCGCCTATTTTGCGTGGTCCCAACGCTGGCCCAGTACTTGTTGGGGACTTCACATACACCCTTGAATTTTTTCGCAGATGTATGCAGGTTTCCTCGAAGGAAAACACTTTACCGGGGATTGATCCCACGACCGCTGCGTATGAGCCTAGCGTTTCACCGCTAGACCACAAGTTAACTTGACTTGGACCATGAGGAAAGTGGTTAAACTTAACTAGGAGTTGACCTAACACATCGGGTTCACACTGGATTCGATCACCAATAGCGTTCGTGCTGCGTTTAGACGGTCAATTAAGAAGACTTGCCTTGCTTTTTAACTTGACTTTAACCATGAGGAAATTGGTTAAACCAGGCTAAACTTAACTAAGGTTTTTGACTTCTAGTAGCCGATTTCTAAGAATGAACTTTTGACAGTTTAGAAATGAGCCTTATATAATATGATGTTAAGACTATCGGAAAAATGATGAATCATACCCTCATATTAGTAGCGGTCTCCATTCCATCAAGTTTAGAGAACTAAAGACGAGAGAGTACATTTTGGGTGAGCACGAGCACTTTAATTTCTTATGCACTTTATGTCCAGCACAATCTGACTGCTTTCAAAAAATGGCCTCCGATTTTCACGATGTAGGTACTGGTAACGATGGACAAAGTCACAGTGGTCTGGTTTTGATGTCAATCGGGCTGATGGTGTCTGCAAATGGGCGGCTCAGGAAGAGTGATCGTTTTTGTACAGCACCTTGGCCTTCCAATACGGATTTGGCAGCACTTTGAGTGACTAAGCAGCCCTATTTAGAGGGACTGCTTGCATTGCTCAGCCGGAGAAGCGACTAGAAAAAAGGTGTCCCAAAAAAAGGCTTGACTAGCAATGTACAAGTTGCAAAACATTCTCAAAATTGCGGGAATATACTCGGAAATTTCCGAGAATTTTCATGAGAATTTAAGAGTAAGTTCTCATTGAGAATGTTTCCATGAGAACTTATAAAAAAGTGTTATGAAGAATATTATATTTCGCAATTGAGTAAACAAGGCGTATAATATTTATACGTTAAAAGGCATGTATAGTATAGGTATACAATGGTTTTGGCACGATTAGATTGCTTGTAAAATTTACCAAACTTTTCCTCGGTAGGTACATTGCAGACCGACCCACAAGGGAGGTAAAAAAACTATTATACTCACGCGCAGAACAAATATTAGGTACTAACTAGAATGAGTCAGATAACTTCTCTGCGGACGTCGCTAGTGTAACCAAGAACACAATACCCAAAACTTCAAAGATTTTCTAGATTTTATTTGACTAGCAAATAATTATCTGATTTTGAGTACCTACTGAGTTACTTTACTCCTGAGTTTTCTGTATCGTATGGTACAGCAAAAAAGAAGGTAATACCTGTTTGTTATTTTTATTTCGTACCGCTCAATATCTTTAATTTGTATGTAATACTCAGTTCTCTTTTATCGAATAAAAATATAGGTACGTCCACGAACTGTATCGAAACGACTGAATTTAACACTAATTTAACTAATTATAAAAAGTCATTGACATTGATAAGGTTTTTTTTTAACAAAATGTTAAGCATGATGATAAACGAGCTCTTGGAATAATTAAAATTAAAATGAATTCTGCCGTTACGATAACACTCGCTCGTAACAATAAGGGGAAATGTAATAACTAAATATCATTGGGATCCTTAAACTTTTTTTGTTTAAAATAAACGTAAAGTGTTTTTAAAATTTTGTTGGGTGTTATTTCTGCTGGCCCAGCCAAAATGATATTCTGCAATCGTAAATGATAAGCGATAAGTCACGTGACTTGATCATTTGGTCGTGCCAGGCCCCCAAACCCCTAATGAAGTCGTAGCCTCGATGCTGAAATATGCCGAGCCCTGCGGCCCTATCACGACAAACGATTTTTGTCAATTTCGGGGATTTGTCTCTCTCACTCTAATGACGCCTTCGTTTGAGTGACAGAGAAAAATCCTCGTAATTTACGAATTTCGTTTGTCGCGGTAGTAGGCCTGAGGTGTCGTGCGTTTTGAAAAAAGTGTGGTTAGTGCAACCCAGCCTAAGCCAGTACACAATGACTATACCACGCTATGCCTATGCCATTAGCCACTGACTCAATTCAAACGCAGCATCGGTCGGTTGTGACTGGCCCACGAAGCCCTAATGAAGTCGTAGCCCGGATGCTAGGTGTCACGGGTTTAAAAAAAGTGTGATCCCACAACGTCGTAAGAGATGTGCTTACCATAGAAAAAAATCAACTATGAAAGACTTTGAGTGTCACAGGATTCGAACCCGCTTCCTCTGGATTGCCGGTCCAACGTGCTTCCAATTACACCAGACGACCTTCCGTAAATCACAGCGAATTTAGTCAATGGTATTGTGAAGCTAATCACTAGCGACATTTGTACTCAATGTTTCGAAGAACTACAACCTTAAGCCACTCAAAGACGTGTGTCTACCACAATCGTCTGCAAACTCGACAAATCTCCATTGCGTTGAATTTGATATAGAGGGCGCTGCGCTGTAAAGTGTGGTTGCTGCAATTTGCACTATGCCACTCTATGCCATTAGCCACTGGTTCAAACGCAGCATCATTCGGTCGTGACTGGCCCTCGGAGCCCTAATGAAGTCGTAGCCCCGATGCTAAGATACGCCGAGCCCTGAGGTGTCGCGGGTTTTAAAACTCTTTCCTTGTGCTAAGGGTAAGCTTTTGTGCATGTAGTCAGAGGTATAGTATGTAGTATATAGCCGGTCAACCTGCGTAGCCTAGTTGGTAGTGACCCTACCTACGGAGCTGGTGGTTCCGGGTTCGAATCCCGGTGGGGCCATTATTTGTCACAAATATTTGGTCCTTGTTTGTAGCTGTGTATGTATTTAAGTATGTAATATGTTTATATTTAGTATATGTGCATTTCGTCACATGGTCAAACTATTTAATCCCACGGTTAGCTCAATAGGTTTGTGTTGTGGGTACTAGGCAATTCTTTCGATGCATATTTTTGACTGTACCTAATCATACGCCGTGTGGTGACGGCAGTAAGAATACAAATTTTGTCACCACCCCAACTCCTCCTGCGGGTGTCGTAAGAGTCGACTAAGGGATTGAAGTGTCACTGACCATTATTTGATAAAATATTGATGATGGGCAGCAGCGCCATCATAGTGGACACATTACTGCGATCGCCAATCCGCTTGCCCAGCGTGGCGATTATGGGCATTTACCTCCTAATGCGTCTTATACGCATAGTTAATAGGAGAGGCCTACGTCCAGCAGTGGACTGTGATAGGCTGATGACGACCTAATCATAATTTGATTTGTCCTGACCTGCTCCTCAGTAGTAGTTGTTGTTACTTTTCCAACTCAAAAACAACTAACTACATTAGTTTTCCCAGGCTTCACTCAATTTGCATTATTTCGCCGTTCTATTAAGATTTTATCATTTCATCGAACGGTTTATAAATTATCACGTTAAATTTTGTATTACGTGACTAATCGTGCAACCATTATGTATAATTTCCTCGTATAATTACAAGCCTATCTTCCTACAATGTTTCAAGCGGTTACGACCTTTTCTAGACGCGTTGCTTTCCTAGGACCTACGGCCTGCGAACGACGAATACCTTGATACTATGATGGCTTCATAATCTGTGGTAAAATGTAAGGCTTGGTATACATACTCGTAGTGGATTGAATAAGGGTTTTCGATATTTATTCTGCTACTAGGCGGCGCTACGGTGCTGTGACGTCCAGCTGTCAGATTTATAGGTACTGAATATAAAAATATCGCGATTCTCTTGTATTTGGAAGTTCAATGATTATGTAATGGATTCATCATAGGCTGATGACATCATCATCCATAGGCTGATCATGAGCCTATGACTGCTGGACGTAGGCCTCTTCTATTAACTATGCGTATAAACGCATAAGGGGGTAAATACCCATAATCGCCACGCTGGGCAAGCGGATTGGCGATCGCAGTAATGTGTCCACTATGATGACGCTGCTGCGCATCATCAATCTTTTATCAAATAATGGTCAGTGACACTTCAATCCCTTAGTCGACTCTAACGACACCCGCAAGAGGTGGGGTGGTGACAAATGTATTCTTACTGCCGTCACCGCGACTATCGAAGTTCGTAAATTTCGGGGATTTGTCCTTGTCACTCCAACGAATGCGTCATTAGTGACAGAGAAAAATCCTCGAAATTCGCGGATTTCGTAGTTCGCTTTAGGGCTGCTGGATGCTTAGCCAAGTTGCCAATCGCTGACGCTTAATAGCGTATCGTAGTTTTCCCTCTCTCTCACTCTTTCATATCAGTGCGATAAAGACAGTTAGCTGCCTTTCGTTTACGATTGACGATTGAGCGTTAGCGATTGGCAAATTGTCACCACCCCAACTCCTGCGGGTGTCGTAAGAGTCGACTAAGGGATTGCAGTGTCACTGACCATTATTTGATAAAAGATTGATGATGGACAGCAGCGTCATCATAGTGGACACATTACTGCGATCGTCAATCCGCTTGCCCAGCGTGGCGATTATGGGCATTTACCTCCTAATGCGTCTATACGCATAGTTAATAGGAGAGGCCTACGTCCAGCAGCGGACTATCATAAGCTGATGATGTATGTCATAGGCTGATGATGATTGGCAACTTGTTTAAGCAGCCTGTAGTTTATGATTTATTCTCATGCCGTGTGTACTAAGCTTAATCTCATAAGGTCGGTCTCACACGTGCATAATGCGAGCGTGCGTGGCAGATTTAACGGTCGCTAACTGCTAGGGCAAGGGAAATTAACTTGACAGTGAGATACTAAATACACTGGATGTTTCAAAGTTTCAAACATAGTCATCAAACATAGTTCATCTTTGCCCGAGCGCTCTGGGTGTAAAAAGCACGTACGTTTTGCTCCCAGAAAATTAACTCGAAACAAGTGTAATTATTTATTATACCGTTAATTTTACATATATCAAAGTTCAAGTGATAGTGATTTATATTTATAATATCAAAACTTCGTTATACAGTGCGTTAAAAGTGCCAAAACAAATAAAACTGTGCAAATCACATCATCTTACCCGCAACAACAGGCATATGTAACCAGTTATCCGTGCAGTATAGCCGCACGCTAATCTCACACTTGCGTTGAGATCTTAAGGTCAAGCTTAGCGTGGCGCGACGGAGGTCTATAGTAACCGGTCACCGCACGCGCTACGAGATAACGGGTTTATAGAGTATCCGTGCGCAGACTGCTTGCCGGCGACGTTTGCCTCTGAGAGGTAAGAGTGCAACGGCAACTTTTAATACTTATTGAACGCGCTGTGCAATATGGAGTGCGGGAAGTGCCATAAAATTCTAGCAGATAAGGATGTCATCAAATGCACGTCGTGTACACTTCACATGCACTACTGGTGTGCTGATTTATCCGCAGAAGACTTTAAGAAAATTCTACCTATGAACAGAATAAAATGGAAGTGCCCAGTATGCAAAGGTAAGAAGCAGTTAAGCTCCGGCCCTGTCAACTCGCCAAAGCAAGCCCTAGTAGAGACAGGTACATCAATCTTAAACATCGACAATGACGCGCTCACTGCCTATTTAGACACGAAATTCAAGGCATTGAGCGAGCAGTGGCGTGCAGACATCCGGCAAGCCGTCCAAGATGTCACAAATACTCTCAAGGAAGATGTTCAAATACTCACTGCACGGATTGAGACGTGTGAGGAAAACTTAATGAAGCTGGAGGAGAAACTGGATGCTTCACCTGTCTCCCATAATGATCCGTCGTTAAGGGCCGAAAATGAACTGCTTCGCAAGGACCTAGAAGACTTACAGTCGAAGTTTGACGACATGGAACAGTCAGCACGCTTGTGCAACGTAGAGATTCAGAATATTCCGGAAAAAAAAGGAGAAGACCTCATGCAAATGGCTAGTAATATAGGACGCTTGCTTGGAGTCGATTTATCCGTCGACAAAATCAAAGCGATTCACCGCACCGCTCATAGTGCTATCACTGATCGTCCGAAAAATATAGTGATGCAACTTACCACCCGACGGCTGCGCGACGACGTTATTGCTGCTGCCCGTACTCGCCGAAATCTTACCACCGCCGAGCTGTTCCCGCATACTAACGCTGCTGCAGTGGCCGACACACGGCGGTTTTACGTCAATGAGCATCTCACACTAAAGAAAAAGATTATTTTTGGTAAGGCGCGAAATTTAGCCAAGGACAAGGGCTACAAGTACGTCTGGGTGAAGAACGCCAACATCCTGTTGCGAAAAACCGACGAGGCTCGTGTCCTTCACATTCGAACCGATAGTGACCTGTTAAAGATCTGACTACGCCGTTATAGTTTTGCCATTGTATTATATTTTTTTAATCTCCTCGGATGTTGCATAAATTATCCTATCTTAACTACTGGGCGCTACACAATTCACTGTTACTGTAATTATTTTGTTCACACCATTATTTGTGTATTATAACAATAATCTCTCCATTTACTATCAAAATTGTGGTGGCCTAAAATCCAAATTAGACAAATTACGCTTAAATGTAATGTTATGCACGTATGATATTATTATTCTGGTAGAGATTTGGCTCAACGATTCTATACTTGATGCCGAAGTTTTATCCGATGACTTTGTAATTTTTCGTCGTGACCGTAATCTCAGAGTGACCAAAAAGAAAAGTGGCGGAGGTGTACTTGTTGCTGTCAGAAAGGGTATAATAAGACGATCTGAGCTGGAGGTGGACGACCTTGAGGAGATACTTCTTTTCTTCCCGAACGGTAAAAAAACTTTGCTCTTATCCGCTTGCTACATACCACCTTCCACGAGGAATAATATTTACGAATCCTACCTGTCTCGTATTCAAAATGCGCAGTTAAACTTGTGCCCAAGTTCTTTGCTCTTAGTTGGTGATTTTAATCTGCCTTATATCAAATGGTCTTTTAATAACAATACTCCCCCTGGTTCACCTTTGGATACTGACAGTGAAATAGCTAAGCTTCTCGCTTGTACCATGGCTTTTGCCAATCTTAAACAGTACAATAGTGTACTCAACGAAAATGGCAAAACATTAGACCTTGTTTTCGGTAGCGTCCAGAGATGTGACTTAACTGTATCTGCTGATCCCCTGCTTGACACTGTTCCACATCACCCCCCTTTAGATATCCTCTGCGACATGTCTGAACCCAAAACAATGCGACCCACATGTAGGCGCAGACGTAACTTTTACAAAGCTGAATATGATAAAATAATAACAGATATATTATCCATCGACTGGGACTCTGAGTTTACCGACTTACATCCGGAAGCATGTGTTACTATATTTTACAACCATATCAATTCAATCATAAAATTACATGTCCCCCTGTCCAAACAGAGTTCAGCACGTTTTCCTACCTGGTTTTCTAAGAGCTTAATCAGCACATTGCGAAGAAAAAATAAAGTCAGGCTAAGGTGGAAAACTTATGAATCGCCCAGAGACTATCAAGAATTTAGTTTGCTGCGTTCTCGAGCCAAATGTCTATTACGCAACTGTTACCAGGATTACATAAAAAATATTGAACATTCACTAGTATATAATATAAAGCAATTCTGGAAATACACATCTAATTTTAAGAAATCTAATACAGGATATCCCGAAATAATGAAATTAGACAATGTATGTTCTGATTGTCCAAAACAAATTTGTAATATGTTCGCAGATTATTTTAGGTCAGTTTTTAAGCCCGCGTCAATTAATGCATATAATGTAAATTCTCTTGAACAGTTTAACGCCAATAATTCAGTTTGTCATTTAAGTAGCATATCTTTCTCAAAACTCGAAGTTCTCTCAACTTTAAAGGAGATTGATGAGAGTAAGGGGCCCGGCCCAGATGAGTTGAGTCCCGTCTTTGTCAAGCGTGCGCGCAGTGCTCTGGCACTGCCGTTGCAACTCTTGTTTAATAAATGCCTGTATCACGGCATATTTCCAGAACAGTGGAAAATCGCACATATTACACCTATACACAAATCGGGTGCTAAGGATAGCGTGGAAAATTACCGGCCCATTTCTATTTTATCTTGTATCCCAAAAATTTTTGAAAAACTGGTGCACAGTAGAATTTCTAAATTGTTTAAAAATCATATTCTGCAAGAGCAACATGGATTTATTAGGGGCAAATCCACTGCCACAAATCTCATCCTGTTCACTGATACTTTATTTCAATCTCTTGATAATAATGCACAAACAGATACAATCTACACTGACTTCCAAAAGGCTTTCGATAAAGTAGACCACTTGATACTTTTAAAAAAACTGTCATATAACGGAATAAAGGGGAATCTCCTCAGATGGTTTGCCTCCTACCTCCAAAACCGCACCCAAACTGTTGTAGTTAATGGGTATACCTCTTCACCTACTGCTGTCACTTCTGGAGTGCCGCAAGGCTCTATAATCGGTCCGTTCCTCTTTATATTATTTATTAATGATATCTCATCATGTTTCAAGAACTGTAACTTTCTTTTGTATGCTGACGACTTAAAAATTTATAAAAGGGTACACACTGACGTAGATGTTCAACTAATTCAAGAAGATCTAAACAGATTAAACGATTACTGTAAAGCTAATAAACTATCCCTGGCTTATAGCAAATGTAAACATGTCATATTTACAAGAAAACATAAAATACTACGAAACTCGTATACACTAAATGAGCATCCACTTGAAACAGTTCCACATATACGAGATCTGGGTGTCATTCTTGATGCAAAACTGATATTGGACAAACATATCGATTACGTCCTCAAAAAATCATATAAAATGCTGGGATTTGTAATGCGTGTCACCAAACCATTCAAACAGAAGCTAAGTCTTATACATCTATTTAACTCTTTAGTTCGGTCTAACCTCGAGTATGCGTCAGTTGCATGGAATCCCTTTTACAATATTTACTGTAACAATATAGAAATGATACAAAAGAAATTTCTACGCCGACTTAACATTAAAATGAAACTCCCTCGGTGTTCAGCTCTTAGTCATATACAACATGTTATCCCTTCGTGATAGACGGTCGGTTGCAGATGCCGTTATGCTGCGGGACATCTGCGTTGGTGATATCGATTGCCCGAATTTATTATCAAGGTTAAAATTTCGCGCTCCTACTAAATCAACGAGGTGTAATCACCTCTTCAGTCTTCCTAAAATCCAGACCAATGCTGGTAAGCGTGCACCCATATATAGACTATGTAACCACCACAATAAATGTCACAGTGAAATTGATCTATTCTCCAAATCACGCGCCCAGTTCAAATCGGCTGTTTCAAAATTATGTAAAAGTAGCACTTAGCCCTTATTGATTATCATAATACTTAGCATGCATCTATTTTGACCTATATAGTGTAGATATGTCACCTAAAACAGTTTTTCCTTTATAATTGTGTCTATTTCTGTATCGGTATTTTATGTTCACTGTGAGATACGTTTAAGGAAGCATATGTACCTACAAAATGTAAACCAAACTTTATTGTATACTTTCCCTGTATGTTTCTGTGTTGTCTCCTTAATAAATAAATAAATAAATAGTGACGAAGCGATGTACGAGTAGATCGTACTTAGTACGTCATTTTACTTTACAAGGTATTGAATAATATAACAGGTTGATTTTTTTATTCAAATTCAAATTTTAGAGCGTTAATTCTAAGGTCATATTGATGAACTTTTACTACAGGACTGTCATCCGATTCGAGTCACCCCTATACAGTGTGGCCCATTCAAATCGATCAGTATGAGAAAGTCTGAAACTATAAGACATACGAAGATCTGTTCTTAGGAACCATGTCATCGATTTTAATAATATGGAAAACTGCGGTGATAAATATGAAAAAAAAAACTTTTTTTCTTATGATTTACACATTAAACACCTAGTAAAATAAATTTAAGTACGTGAAAACAATGAATTCCACTCATTTTAGACATCATGTTTCTTAGAGACATTTACTGCTTAAGACCTATACACAAACGATATCTGAATTGAAATAGTGAAAGTTTGTTTTTTCAAAATGACCGGGTTCGATTCCCTAGCTAGGTTCAGTTTTCTTTCAAATGTATGAACGTAGTTTTTCTTTTTATCAAATTCGGTGACATGGTTCCTAAGAACAAATCTTCGTATGTCTTATAGTTTCAGATTTTCCCATACTGACCGATTTGAATGGGTCACCCTGTATTTCCGCCTACTAATATCTCAGGATTTGTATGGAACATCAGATTTTATTTCTCGAATCGGATGTCGGTACCAAAGTAAAAGATCATCCAATATGATCTCAGGATTAACCCCCTAAAGTTTGGCCGGTGAATAAAACACTCTGTATACTAAAACAATCAAAATTGTTTTTCTTACTTAGGCACTCGCGTGTACATAAATAAAAAGAGACACGGCGATACTCGCCCAGCTATCACCGCCGGGCGAGTATCGCCGTGTCTCTTTTATTTACACGGGAGTACGTATCTTTTGTTCGTGTATATAACCGATAGTTCATAGCTTAGTAGCTCGCGGTGAGACCAGTGCCTTAAGGTGCGGTCAAACTAAAAGAGCATTCGCTGTTCCTAACCTCCCACTCTACGAAATTCGATCGGTACACAAAACGTGATTGGTTAATTTCGTAGAACTGGCGCTAGAACAGCGAATGCTCTTTTGGTTTAAACGTACCTCAGACATAGGTACGTAATGTCAACATCTCATTCCAAGTTTGAGAAAACATATTGCAAAGTTTTTGGCAAAAATCTTAAAGCAATCGCTATCCATTTTGCTCATATCAATTAGCCAGCAGCTGTGTATGTTTGTATGTATGTATGTATGTATGTATATCTGCTGTTAAACGCAGACACCGCTACGCAAACACGCTTTGAATGGCGCCGGCGACATTCGTTTGTTTATTTACTTAACATGGCTCTTTAAGCTGTTTAAGTACTGTACAATTGTTTGACGAAGGAGTAAAATGTTATTATAATAAATTAATTAATTTATTGAATCTCACCAGCAACACCAACTTTAAAAAAGAAGTTAGGTCTGCGCCGACAAAAAAAATGTGTCTTTTCGACTCTATTTAGTTGTAATAAAGTGATAGACCAATTTTTTTGTTGACTGTCCTTAAATCGCTCGGGTAATCAGTATTGACCACGTCTTTACAATAGCATAGCATATAATATATGATTTTTTATTAATTCTCGGTGGGCTCGACTAAGCTAGTCTAAATCTAAAACATCCGAACGCTTATTTCTTCACATGTCATGCATATCATATCACGATCTTAACTATATTTGCCCGTGATCCTGATTCGAAAGACCAAGATCTGGAAGAATTAGGGTTTCGGGCCTTTTGTTCACGGATTCGATCGTTGTGTATAAAGCTTAAATACATATACATTATCTAGTTCAATTCTTGCATTGCTTGTGTTTTAAAGTACGAACCACAGAGTAGAGATCCACAAAAGCAAAAAATATTATTAGGTTCCAAAAACGTTTTATCGCTAGTATTTCTTTGAAGTAAAGCAAATTTGATCACTTTGATCTTTGCACTAAAGAGCAAAAACTAGTATCAAAATAACGGCGAATAAGTGTAGCTAGTCTTTTGGCTTTTGTGGAATTTAATTACGGTGCAGAAGTCATGGGCTGGACAGGGTTGTTCGAGGGGATGTTGGTACTTGGTACCTAGTGTACCTACTCCTAATAGAGGAGGAGTTCTCAATAACCCGGCGGTCTCAATTATCCCACTTTTCTCTACTTTAAATTTGTACAAAATGCGACGAGTTAAACCTGACTTGATAAGAGGTTATTACCAGTTTGAATGAGCAACGTGTGCAAGTCAAAAATTTGTATAAAAGGACATGTATTGGTTACAACTGGTATCATTACAACAATGGGTTGGAGACGCATCACTCCGATTGTGATCGTCGCCATCCAGCTATGTGGACTAAGCTTAGCTGCCGATTTACCGAAGCTGCCGAATAATAGGCTAGCTGAAGGACAGGACAGGGATCTACCCAACGGGGTTCGAATTTTCTGCGGCTCGTCATCCCCAAGGAGGGTGACCGCCTCCTCCTATAAGACCCCAGAACAGACTTTAACAAGTACAATCTTCGCGAGGGATGCGATTACCGCCGGGGCATTAGGAGACCCGAACGGGCCAAGACCGGGAGCAGGAACGAAATATAAATACGCTGAATTCCATGGTTCTAAAGTTCTGTACGCTCTAGAAATCGATCCAGCTGGTGAAGCGGCGTATTGGCTTCCTCAAGGCAGTACTGTAGATATTCCTCAACATCCACACGACAGCCAACCGAAGTACGTGTTCACTCCTGACTTCAGTGGCTGCTCATGGACGGTCACTCCTATGCGGAACGGGATGTTCCGTCTCCGACACGTAGAAGGTGGCAAGGAAGCCCAACAGTTCAACAACCTGTCTGAAGCCCAGAAAGGAGGACCAACCACCTACGCCATGCAGTATAAGGACTATGGCTACATCGTGGAGACCCGCAAATTAACTAGTAACGTCCCTGCATACGCTTACATGCACTACGCCAACGGACACTGGACCCTTAGCTTCCAGCGCAAGTCTTGTACCCCAGAGACTGGAGGGTACACATTCAACGACCATCACATTTTGACGGGGCTGGTAATGAATGAATCGAAGTCTACCTACCCTCCCATTTCAGGTACAAAGTCGTACAACGTACCAACCGCTATGTAATTTATTGGGTTTTCTTGATCTCGTTTATAGTCTAATTTCAGATTATTTGTTCGAAATTTTCTACACTAATATGTTATTTATATTGTGTTGAGCTTGTATTTTTCGAGACTAATACTTTTATCTAAATTAATAATTGTCATGTAATCACATTTTCTTTACTTGTATATGAATAAAAAATTATGCATAGATACTAGCAATGTACCGAGGAGAAGTTTCATAAGTTGCGAAACTTCTATAGAGAATGTTCTCGGCAATTAAAATTTTACAAGCAATCTTATCATGCTGAAACCTTTGTACATACATGCTTTATAAGGTATATTTTATGCCTTGTTAACTCAATTGTGAAACACAATATTCTTCTTAACACTTTCTATAAGTTCTCATGGAAACATTCTCAATGAGAACTTAATTTTAAATTGAACATCCTCGGAAATTTCCGAGTATATTCCCGCAATTTTGAGAATGTTGTGCAACTTGTAGGTACATTGCTAATAGATACTCAAGAAAATTCACTACCATTTAAATATACTGGGTTGAACAAAAAAATTATTAATTTCACGAAAGGAATCTCACAAATTCTAATGAAAAAGTTAAAAAAGTGAAAGTTATGTACTAACCATACAAGCATTGGTGTTACTTCGACAGTTTGAATGAGTTTTCATTTGTAGCAGATATTCAAAAAACGTGAATATCTGCGTATTTTCAGCGTGTTTCTTTGTTTTAAATGATAATTAGCTGTTTCAGAATGTTAGTCTGTTCCTATTATTCTTGTGTCTTGTTTTATTCAGTATCTCTTCAATAAACTTTTTGTCATAAACTGTGATTGTGTTATCATTTTAGGTACGCTGACAAGCCAAATTTTAACGCACCCCCATTTCGTATTACAGTTAATAGGTACCTACCTAACCTCAACCAAAACCAAATAAAAAATGTGCACATATCAAAAGTTTGCATGAATGAAATGAATAAGTACAAGAGGTAAAAATTACTTTTAAAAATGTATTTTAGCCAGCAGGCCATTTTGCAATCGTATCTATACGATAAACGACAAGTAATAAAAGTATGAGAATGACAGAAGCGAACAAAAATTCACATGACCATTTTCATACAATATTATGGTCACGTGACTTATCGCTTATCTTATCGTATACGATTGCAGAATGGCATCTTGGCTAGGCCTGCAGTATGCTTCGACAAGTTGCCAATCGCCAACGCTTAATCGTCAATCGTAAGCGAAAGGCAGCAAACTGTCTTTGTCGCACTAATATGAAAGAGTCACAGAGAGGGAAAACTACGATACGCTACTAAGCGCTAGCGATTGGCAACTTGGCTAAGCATCCTCGTCATTTAGGTATAAAGTATGCTTGTAGAGATACAGATCCAAAACTTATAGTGTCCGTTTAGAGAGTTGTAATGTCATATATACACAACAGCAATAAATACTTGTGAACTGGTTTCTGCAGATATTGCTAAGACATTTATAAGAGAAGATATTCGAAAGGATATTATACTGGTCTACGGGTTGGATTTTGGCTTAATTTTATTACGGTACCTGTACAATCTTGCTATACCCCCGGGTATAGCAAGATTGTACAGGTACCCTGCCATTCTTTTTGTCACAAATTAGTGTAGTAGGCTGGAACCTGCCGCTGATGGGGCCCCAAAATTGGCGACATAAAAACGGCCATAAGCGACACCGGTGTGAACAACTCTGCTTACTCCAAAGCTACTTCCACCCCTGAAACATAAGCTCTCACGACAACTTTCTGGGCGGACAAGGAAGGCATGCCAGAGGCCCTACTGTGGTTCCCGAACCACAAAGCGTTGGCTCTCTCTCGCACTTGTGAATTAGTACGTAAGTGTGACAGAGTGGCAACACTTCGTTCGTGGTTCTCAGTCGGGCCTCAGAGCTGAATCCTATGGGTTCCATTGAGGTTCCACTGCGACCGATGAACCGCAGACGGGGACTCTCAGGAGCACCCCGTGAGGTTGTTTCTCTCCAACAATTTGCCTCAGATGGACGTAAGTTATCCACAAAATCCTTCCACGGCTCTGTCCTTGGCGATTGTCTCCCTTCACTACATAACAGCCATTCCTTTGGCTTACAATTTGCTGTTAACACTCCACTACTGGGACGACAGCATGCTCGGTTTCCACTCTTTATTTTGACGAAGAGTCAATTGCTTTTACGTACATATCTTTCCCCTTGAAGCGGTAAAATGTGGATCTCATTCTTGTAAAAAGAGGAGAGAGGTTATTATACAATAAAAAATCGGAGGTGTTGCCGTCACTGCGGATGCCATCGAATCGCGTTAATCACGAATACAGATAGCTCCGCTCGCTTTCGAATGGTCCTCTTCTAAGGATTCTTGGTTGATAGGAGATTGTTTGCATGTATTTAACGATTTTTACTACTCTTCTTTTTCTATTACCACCGGTCAGAAGAAGAAAAGGATTGATTGCCTCTTTGTAACTGTCGATATTTCTCAAAAGAGTAAGCAAGAACGATGGATTCCAAGAGGTTAATTTTCATGATTTCATCGTGTTGATCGATAGCAGCGCCTGTGTGAGTCGTCATCATTATTACTCCTAATGAAAATCTACTTTCACTATAGTATACAGTGCAGGTATTAATTGTTTAGGTATTTTTCAAAACATTTAACCGAAGACAAAAACATAATGATTTCTTTATTAATGTTCATGCAACGCTAATAAGCAAAGAGAAATAATATAATCATATGGATGAATCATGCAGCAGTTATTTAATATGTATAGGGAATCTAGGCAGTCTATTAACATAATATTCAGAATGCTGCTAACAGCCTAGCCTAGCCTTTATTCCCATCATTGCGTTAATATTGTGTTGATTAAGCAGAAAATATGAAAATAAATGAAATAGTCAAACTCACTCGTGTCTTATTTATCAACAATACGAATATCACCACTTGTTAATATATTATCATTCATTAAATAAATGTTAATTACTTAAAAACTCGCATAAATTTACTTTGATATGAAGTATTTCCTGTGCATTAATTGACGAGTTAAACCTGATTTGATAACATGCAATTATCATTTTGAATAAACAATGTGTTCAATAGTCAGTGACTGGTATAAAAGGATATGTGTTGGCATCAAATGGTATCATTTCAACAATGGGTCTGAGGCAAATCACCCCAATTGTGATCCTCGTCATCCAGCTATGTGGATTGATTTTGGCAGCCGATCTCCCCAGACTTCCAAATAACAGGCTCGCCGAGGGTCATGACAGGGATCTGCCCAATGGTACCCCAATTCGTTGTGGCACGTCTTCTCATAGAACGGTTTCCGTTACCTCCTACAAGACTCCAGGGCAGGTCTTAACAAGCACAATCTTTGCAAGAGATGCAATCACCGCCGGGCCATTAGGAGCTGCAAACGGACCCAGACCGGGGACAGGCACAAAATATAAATACGCCGAACTGCGAGGTACCAAAGTCCTGTACGCTCTCGAAATCGATCCCGCTGGGGAGGCGGCCTACTGGCTTCCTCAAGGCGGCACCATAGATATTCCACACACACCAACCGCTAACCAGCCTCATTACGTGTTCACTCCTGACTTCAGCGGTTGCTCTTGGACCGTCACACCCATGAGGAACGGAAATCTTCGACTCAGACACGTTGAAGGCGGCAGGGAACACGAGCAATTCAACAACTTATCGGAAGCCCAGAAAGGAGGACCAACCACCTACGCCATGCAGTATAAGGACTATGGGTACATCGTGGAGACTCGCAAATTAACCAGCAACGTTCCCGCATATGCTTACATGCACTTCGCTAATGGACACTGGACCCTAAACTTCCAGCGTAAGTCTTGTACCCCTGAGACCGGCGGGTACACATTTAATAGCCAACACATTTTAACAGGATTGGTAATGAACGAATCAAAATCTACATACCCAGCCATCTCAGGTACCAAATCTTATAACATTCCTTGAAAACGTTTGAGTAAATATTGTTTTACTGCTCACATTTAACCTCAAACACTCAGCGTGATTTTATGATTCTGAATTTCTCTTACCTTATTTGACTTTATTTTGTTGAAATTCGATTGAAAATATATACTTCTTGTCAAATTGTGCTATTTCATCATTATTTTTGTAGATTCAAATTATGATCACCTGTTGAATTAGGTTAAAATAGTTATAGTTTATTGTGTATTGAATCAATGTGAGTTACATATATGTTTGGCAAACTAAAATAATGTCAATCAGGAATGCCCCGTGCAATATCAGACCACACGAAAGGTATTAAAATTATTTACTGGCACTTAAGTAGTTTTATTCATAATGCTTCATGCTGTGTCTTATAAGTGTCATACAATAGACCACCTCAGAGAAACCACCAAAACAGTCTTTTGTGGTCAAGAAGTACAAACGAATTGGGACAATACATTCAAGGGGCAGCTGTACTTAACGTGTGATTCTTAAACGCTTTTTGCCGTTGTCAAAGTACAATTGAGAGTTTAATTGATCGCTAATAATGCTACAATTATTATATTTATGTAGGTAACTCAAAGAAAATATAAACAATTTCTTTAAAGTCAGGTATTCATCTGGACTCAATACTGACTTTTATTTCTTGATTATTGATCATATTTGGTAGTTATCAACAATAATAACCACTAGTAACACTTATATACCAGTGGCAATAAGCCAAATTAAATTGGAAATTTAATTTTGAAAAATGGTCTAATCAACCAAACCTGTAATGTAACACGTCGCATAGGTAATGCCCATCCGTTGTTTCATTGTAATTATACCATTGTCTAAAATATCTTTCACCAATTTTCGACTTCATTACCACCAGAGTAGAATCGAAAAGAGGTAGAACATTATAATTATAATAACATTATAATTTTAGCTAAACCTCTACAGGAATAGGCAGACAAAGCGGCTGCACCAAACTATTGCTTTAAAAACACAATAGACAAATTTGTTTCTAATGGTCGATCACGCCCACAAAATTTGGCCACCATTTGTTCGCCTTTTGAACAAGAGATTTATTGCATTTAATTGGTTTCAAAATTAGAAATGGTCAGATGCCAGTTGCATTGGCAACGAATCACTAGTTAAGTGAATATTAAAATTGAAACTCATATCGAGATGGATACCTAGTCAGAACAATATTTGGGCAGAAATCATTGTAAATTAGAAATTCAGAGGCATTTTTTCCGACATTGTTAGAAAAATTTTTTCCTCTACTTTCATTAATTTGGTTCATTATTCTTCACCGCCAATATTGCTACTATTGCCAGTATTGCCTAGGTAGTCTAAATTGGCAGATGATCAAATATAGTTGTACTTGTTGAGAAGTATATGGACCTAGTTTTCTAAGCTATTATTTCAAGTCAGATGGGATGTAATTTCGAAAACATTACGGAAGCATTTAATTCCGTTTGATCCTACAGCCAAAAGGAGATCAATTTCTTCGGAAAGGTGAACCCTAGAGTTGATCCTTACAAGTATTGTTCCATCTTATTTATTACTTGACCACAAAGAACTATTTATTGGTTTCTCTGAGGAGGTCTATTGTGATCAGTATTCACCGAATGAACTTATTATAATAGTTGATCAAAAAAACGTGTACTTACTCGTATTGGCTGGTTCCAGGTGCACATTCGATTTAAATTTATCAGAATGGCACGAGACAAGATATGTAGGTATACAATTGTTTAATAGACAATAACTATTATGGAAAAATCTTAATATGAGATAGGTAGTAAAAAGACTATAGTAGCCCATTCCCAAAACTGTTTTGCTCGTCCCTTATTGCCATTGATTTGACGGTAAATATTCCGTTACCGTCGTAAGAGTCAACTAAGGGATTGAAGTGTCACTGACCATTCTACAAGATTGATGATGGGCAGCAGCGTCATCATAGTGGACACATTACTGCGATCGCCAATCCGCTTGCCCAGCGTGGTGATTATGGGCATTTACCTCCTAATGCGTCTATGCGCATAGTTAATAGGAGAGGCCTACGTCCAGCAGTGGACTATCATAGACTGATGATGATGATGGCGTCTATACGCATAGTTAATAGGAGAGGCCTTAGGTCCAGCAGTGGACTAACATAGGCTGATGTGATGATGATTCCGTTAACTAAGTACTTACTACATATAATAGTGGCTGTACCCAACACAACCAATTTCAACTCTGGCAACAACTGGAACATTAATTTTGGCTAATATATGAATGCAGGCATCTGAATACTCATTTCGGAACTACGTATGAAGTGAAGTTTTTGGTGTCTAGTTTTTATAATCAAATAGAATTAAAGTCAGGAGAAGATAAATACACGCTATATAGGTACATTAATCAAAACAAAACAAATATTTATTATGCGTTAAAAAACTGATCACAATTTTAAGAAAAGAAAAAGCTAAAATGAAGAAAGCAACGAAGTCTGAAATTAAATAGCTGCAGATGATCATTCTGGTACGGTATAAGACTTAGTACCCGATACCGGTGGATAGGTAGACTGCTTCGCTTCGTTCATCACCAGTCCTGTTAAAAGATGCTGATCATTGAACGTGTAGCCACCGGTCTCTGGAGTACAAGACTTGCGCTGGACGTAAAGGTTCCATCGTCCTTCGGTGTAGTGCATGTAAGCGTATGCTGGGACGTTGCTAGTTAGTTTGCGAGTTTCCACAATGTATCCGTAGTCTTTGTATTGTAAAGCGTAGGTTGTCGGCCCGCCTTTCTGAGCTTCAGATAAATTGTTGAACTGCTCGGCTTCTCTGCCGCCTTCAACGTGTCGGAGACGGTACATCCCGTTTTGCATGGGAGTGACTGTCCACGAGCAGCCGCTAAAGTCAGGAGTGAACACATACTTGGGATGGCTATCGTGTGGGTGTTTATAAATATCAACAGTACTGCCTTGAGGCAGCCAGTACGCCGCTTCTCCGGAAGAATCAATGTTCAGCGCGTATAAGACTTTATCACCATGGAGTTCACCAAATTTGTACTTGGTTCCTGCTCCTGGCCTAGGTCCGTTAGGGTCTCCCAATGCCCCAGAGGTGAATGCATCCCTGCCGAAGATTGTGCTTGTTAGGACTTGTCCTGGAGTCTTCCTTGCAGAAACGGAGGCTTTCCTTGGTGAAGATTGTCCGCAGTGGATTGGGGTTGCATTAGGCAACTCCCTGTCGGCTCCTACATCTAGCTTGTTGTTTGCTAGCTTGTGAAGGTCGGCAGCTAAGCACAATCCATAAAGGTGGATGAGAATCACAATCGAAGTTATTTTTCGTAGTATCATTTTGGCGTTGAACTGTAACTATCGATAGAAACTCACGTGCTTATATACCTACATCATAATTATTGATTCAGGTGGCTGGCACGCTCGCATTGTATTACATTTCATAAAGGTAACAATGTTATTTATAAATGCGAAAATATAATGCGAAAATAAAATATCACACTGTTTGTGTGATATTTGTTTTATTAAACAATTCTTGTTTGATGGAGATTAATGTCAAATTGTATTTATTTACGTAATGGGATAATGCTGTTGCAGTTTTTATTTTTAATTATTTTGAATATTCAGAAACGTATCTGAGTGTAATCTTCGCACATTGTTTTTTCGTTACTGTATGGCTGCGTGGCCATATGGGGTGTAAGAGGAGAACGGAACCTAGATCTAAGCCGACCCTATTGTCAACCTCACCTGGCGTATACTACTCCGTGGTGCTCCCTGCTAGACATGAACGAGGCTGTGGCGACCGATTGAATGGCGGGATAACCATTAACCTCACTGTGAAACCGGTGGGGAAAGGCTACAGCGGCCTTAGAGCCAAATTAACTCCTAAAATGTCTGGTGTGGCAAAGGGTGGCAAAGGGAAAGCACTACACTATTATTCCCACGATAGTCAGGCAAGAACAGTAGAACGAGACAAAATTAAATGTTCAACGTTGGCCACGATTGCTCTGCCAACGGCATAATATATCGACAAAGAAGACGATGGCCGCGAGGTGAGGGCAGTAAGAATACATTTGTCACCACCCCAACCCTTACTGTGGGTGTCGTAAGAGCCGACTAAGGGATTGAAGTGTCACTGACCAGTTGTTTGTATAAGATTATTGATGGGCAGCAGCGTATCATAGTGGACAAACTACTGCGATCCCCAATCCGCGATTATGGGCATTTATCTCCTAATGCATCCATAAGTACGCTTAGTTAATAGCAGATAAACTATGTCCAGCAGAAGACAGAGATAGATGATGATGTGATGTGTGTGTGTTTTTTTTAAAGTGTTAGAAGTCCTACCGTTAATCGAAAAGTCCTTTTCAAAAATTCACTGCAATAAATCTGTTAGTGTCAAATAACATTGTGCAAGGATCGGGACAGGTGGCAGGCCTGAAGCACATTTTTGTGGGCGTGAAGGACCATTAGAAACAAATTTGTCCATTGTGCTTTTAAAGTAATTGTTTTGTGTCCGCCGGTCTGTCTGACCATTAAATAATGCAGTATATGGCAGGGTTTCAGAAGCACTTAAATAATCAGACATTTCGGTGGCAATCATTGCTGCATTGTGGTCGATATCTATTTTGAAAAAAAATTGATACTTCTACTTACGCTTAACTTGAAAATAAACTGGATATTTATATATTTGGAGATGGATATTTATATAGAGATCTATATTATTAATTACTCATGTGCACAGTTTCAACGCATTGTCACTAAATGATTAGGTATCTTGCCTTGGGGATGACGGTATAAACTGAATTCCCTGAAGGAATAACCAAACACCGAGGTGATCTATAAAGAAATTGAAGGGTGGCTCTACTGGCCATATAGCAGATGGGACAAATAGTTCAGTACATTGGATGATATTTCCATTCTATACCGTTATAAAACAAAGAACACGATAACGAAATTAAAACACAGAGAACGATAAATAATGACATATAACAGTTTGTAGCGCCAATGTTCAGCACCACCATCGAGATCCAAATCATAACAATTTTAAATGTCTGACAAAATTGCATCTGTGATTCATGCGTATACTCAGGCGGTCAAAAGCGGTCAATAGTTCTGTCATTAATGATGCAGATGGCGCTCTAGTCACGCCACCCATTGAACTATGTCAGAAAATCGCCGCAATTTCACGCCTCTCACACCCACCATTATTCGGCTAACTTTCAGCTATTCTGCGAGCATTATTCGGTAATTCCAAAACTATCGAAAGTTCTTTGAATGGCAAATGATTTACTCAGGACTAGGGCGTGAAATTATGGAATTTTACTTTTAAAGTGGTGTCTTTTGTTAATGATTTCACGATTTTGGTGGCCAGCTGTTTTTGGCACACTGGTATGCTTGGACCATTCCTGTAGATTAGTGGAACGATTAGGGTAGGTATGAAATCAAGATAAAATTGTATGCCAGTCCTGATGTTGCAGCCTTTTAAAGGCTAGGGTAGGTAACTTGCCCTGATAAGCAATAAGCTTCTTTGCCACCCATATCATAAGACAATATTCGAATATGAATCTGGATTCATATAAATTGCAGGGAGGAGGAGGAGGAAATTGTTAAAAGGATGTACTTTCTATAATACTAGTTATACTTGCTACTATTGTAACTATCCTAGAGTGTTATCAATTATAATTTTGGATATAAAACTGCGAAATAGGATAATAGTTTAAATATCAATTATGTGATTGAAGGATTACTGTTCTACAAACAACTACAAAACATTAGAGTCGATGAACTGAATAGCATCTAAACAATAGGAACCATAAAAATAGTAGGTTCATCGTAAAAAACAAGCATGAAAAAATAAAATTAAAATGACGCATGTTATTTTTATTCCTCAAAGTCGTCAACCTCTAAACTGCAATAACACGTCTATTTTTTCATTGTTTAGAGTCATTGGTCTGAAAAATAGAAATTATGAACTTATTGAATAATAATGCTGCATATGGTAACACATACAGCAAAACTTGAAAACAGTTTAGAATTGCCAGCGGGCCCGATTGCACGGGTAAAATTAATGCAAGATTTTCTACGGCAATTTGACTACTGACTTTTTGAAATTGACTATTTTCAATAAATATTATTTTTTATTTATCGTGCTTAGATAAAAATATTTGGCGAGAGATGACGAGCCATTGATGGGGACAAATTGGTGAGACATTTAATCTATAGAGTTTTAGACTCTTACAAAAACAAACAATGTTGTAAATAATAACGAAAATAGTCTAGATAGTGAGAGACACTGCAGCGATAAAATATTTAAATAAAATGGCCCATCGGTAGGATACCGTGTGTAAATCTAATACGGGTGATAAATTAAACCAGGCATGGAATTCGTCAGTGTAATAATGTATTGCGAGGGTTTTTTTATGTTACACTTAATTATGACTCTACAGATTTTTTTTTACATTTTTGGAGCAGCAATGTATGTTCGATTCGAACATTTGTTATTATTGTTGATATGGTGGTTATCTACATTAACTTATTATGTCCTAAAATAACACCCGTTGAGAGCTTCCCCCGTATTAGACATACACCCTGTATAGTTAGAAAAGTCAATTTTAGTAACTGTGATTTGAATGAAAGAGTATCTAGCATAAAACCTATTGAAAAAAATCTCATCTGAATTTTGATACAGTGTGGCCAAAACAAATATATTCCCGTGTCCAGCGAGGTTTTGTGACTCACAAAAGAGGCTCCCCAGAGTGTTTCTTTGGAAATTAGTTCAAGTTTCAGAAGTAGGAACATTGGGAACATACCCATACTACGTGACCTGTTTAGGGGTGGGAGGGGGTCCGTCAAAGTATCACTCTTGGTCACCAGAGGGAGGGGGGTGCTCTGGTATCTTGTCACGTGACTTTTGGAAAGCTCAAGCTGATGAAGCTTTATTAACAAAATTAAATTTACAGGCAGAGGCACTCTCCTTTTTAACCGCCCTTGATGCATTAATAAATGTACTAATGGGGGGGTCAAAAAACGCTTGAAAAAGGGTCACGTAGTATGTTCCTTAATAGTAGTACTACTTTAGATAATTTTTTGGCCATAATATCATTAAAAAAAATTCAATGACGTGAGACTCTCCATATCAATTACCAAGGTACTTAATATGTGGCTGCAGTAAGTATAATATTTAAGAAGAAGGGAATCATTTCTCTAAATTGGATGTTCTATTAAAAACTATTTCGCCATACGGACAAACATCATCATCATCATATCAGCCGAAAGACATAACTATAATGTTAAAAGGTGCATGCAGACCAAAAGAGCATTCGCTGTTCTAACCCCTACTCTACGAAATTCGATCGTTACACGAAACGTGATTCGTTGATTTCCTAGAGTGGGGGATAGAACAGCGAATGCTCTTTTGGTATGCATGCACCTAAACAGTGGAACGGAACTAGGATGTTCTATTAAACTATTTCGTCATTCATTACTGTCATAGTTTGACATACAGACAAATATCATCATCATCATTTATTATTTATTTATTATTTATTTATGGTAATAAATACATTTGCACCTTAACAGCTAAAGCCAAAGTGGCACAAACACAGAAAATCAAACAATATATGAGGATGTAAAATTATACAATAAAAAAAAACTCTATTCAATACTACTCACAGGCATCTCACTCTCAATCACTTTCTTGCACACACTCATCAATCGTCCAATCGTGCTGACGAACAAATCGCAGTCAAGACTGGCCTCGAGCACGGAGTTGAGCAGGTCGTGCGCGCATCATATCAGCCGAAAGACATAACTATAATGCTAAACAGTGGAACGGAACACAGCTTGAATCACGAAACGTGGCAACTGTTGCAGAATGTATTTTTTATACTAGCAACATATGTATAATTGTATATGTATTATTTCATATTTACCTTTCGTATGGCAACTTACTTCTCTAGCAAATATACGATCCTGCTACACGTATAATTTTGCTATAAATACTTCGCATCACCCCAAAGATCCCAATTCTTTCTTTAACAGCAACAACCCTTATTTTTCCAGACTTTCATCTGACTTTCCTTACCCTACATCTCCCTGGTTACATGAAAGATTACGTCAATTTACAAATATTTTAAATATTCCTTCAGCCAAACTTGTTAGACGAAGATCAGCGTCTTTATGTCTCCTAACAAGCTCAGCCTTTGAAATACTTTTGTTCCAAAATAATATGCAAAAGCGGCTTTTAATGATGTTTTTATACGAAAAGAAAAATAATAAAGCAAAAAGAATAATGCTTAATGTAATGACATTGGCAATTCTGTTGAGATTTAGAAGATTTTGGATTTGTAGCAGTTTATGGATGCTGTCTACAATTCTACATAGGTATCTACCATAACAGGTATATTATACTATATAATAATGTAACACTACCTAATATTATGTAAGTTGTCCCATAATGTAAGGGACACGTGCTTAAAATACAGTTAGAAGTAAAATAACTGTTCGTAAAATTATGCCACAAAATACCATCCCAACTCGGGCATCCTGAATGCGACAATTTTAATTAAACCAAGTCCAAAAAAACAATGCAAGCTTTTAACCAATTTCGTTTCCAACAGCCGAAATTTGTCTCACGAACGCATCAAAATTCTGCAAAAAACGGAACGCGTCAACCAAACAAGATGGCGGACAGAAGCCATTTTGCGTTGTGAAATTTTAATTGGGCCGATCACGGGTCGTTCGCGGAAACGCGTAGAATGCGGTCGGGAGAAAAACTTTTATCTTTCGTCGATTAAAATTCTGTTCGTAAATCGAACAAATAGGTGTGTTTTTGTCGGCCACGCCTGCGATACAGGCTCTTGACACCAGTATGGCCGATGGATGTATTGGTATCGATCGATTGATAAAATTGTTTGCGATTTACTTAACTTTGGAGATGTTTTATTTATCTGTATCTAATTTGATGAGGGTTTGTTATTTTTATTGCTGGTGTTACAATCCAATATTATTTTCCTAACTAGTGCGCAAAAACTAACTTTCCGCACGCTTCGTGCGCGGTAATTTCTCTTTTTGACGCACTTGTTATGAAAAAAATCGTCCCTTACACGTGCAAAAACTTTTTTTTAACTCGGGTGATTGTCGTCCTCGTTTCACTCGGGCTCCAACTTTCACCCTCGCCGAAAAAAAGTTTTCCCGCACTAGTTAGGAAATGTACTAGTTTGTTACCTGTGATCCTAATATCATCTCCTGGTTTGATTACTACTTCTTCTACTACTATAATTGCCGATTTCTAAGAATGAACTTTGCCAGTTATATATTACCTAATGCTTATTAATAAGAAACACCATTTTTCCGATAGTCTTAACGTCATATTATATATAAGGCTCATTTCTAAACTATCAAATGTTTATTCTTAGAAATCGGCAACTATACTAGGTATTATTACTAACGTCTGTCGGTGAACTTTTTATGCACCGACGAGGTGATTTTTTTAGTGTTTGTTAATTGGAAGGATTGGGCTTATTGCTTGTGACGACAAAAAATCTACGTATATGTGTCACATGTCCAATGTCCATTGTTGGAGTACAACCTATCACATTTAAGGAAGTAACAAGTTTAATTGATCGATCTTTCACATTAAAGGTAAATATAACTAGTCCCCACAATATTACATAATAGCCCACCTAACGAAGACCAAAAGCTGCCTATCGGAGGAAAAAGCTCGTGTAGGTATAAGCGAATTTTGGCATAGTTGTAGGGAGTGGTGGTTATAATTTTTATTGTGGCTTTTTCGTTTGATGTTCGTATTAAACTAGGTACCCGTGCAATCCGTTAATTATTAAAATTGTCTTGTATTAATAATCCCATCACCAGACCCCATCTTGGTGCCAAATAGACCATCTGGGCATTATACCCGTTCGATAAATTTGAAAATTGGTTTACGATCCTTAAGTCTTACAAAAAAAAATTGAATTGAGGACCTCCTCTTTTTTGTCTAATATTATATAAATCATAATATAAGTTTGTCTTTCTTTTGTAAAGTTACGATTCAATTCGAAGTAGTTGTGATAAAAACAATTATGTTACTTCACATGAACGATAAATGTAGATAAGTGCATTAAAAAATCCAACTTTCATCAAACCCATCTGGTGAAAAACGCATCCAAGTACATTAAACCAACCAATTAAGCATAAATTCTCAACAACATAAATGTGTTATCGTTTAAATCGTATCCGCGCTCAAGTAATTAAAACCGAAACAATTTGTACGGAGCAGTGTCATGTTACGTCGTTAATCATAGTTTTTAATGTGTTCGGTAAAAACGGGCCAAGCCAAAATATCCGCTAATTGACGTTTTCCTGGTTACATTAGTGAAAGATTTAGGATTTATAATTTTATAGATAGATTTTGTGTGAGAAAACATACATGCGATATGAAAAACAAATGTAGTGCCCATAAAGACTATTCTTATTTTGTGCTAGACCTGCTTATATTTGGAAAATGTCGTGTCGATTTTTTATTAATTTGTTACCGTGGGTGTCGTAAGAGTCGTATAAGGGAGATGTGTCACTGACCATTTATTTATTGAAGATTGATGATGGGCAGCAGCATTATAATAGCAGACACACCACTGCAATCACCAACCCGTTTTCCCAGGGATTTTGGAAATTTACCTTCTAATGCATCCATATGAATAGGCAATAGAAGAGGCCTTCATGCAGCAATGGACTGCATATGCGTATATTTAAGGCGATTCATTAATATATCCGAGAAACATAGGTTCCTGTGGTTGATAGACCAATGCAATGCAATTGTTGGCCTAGGCCTCTACTAGTTATACAGGATGTTTTTTTTTTGTATTTCCGTTAACACGTTCATTGCCACATCACGCGACGTCGTGTGATGCCGTCCATTACCGTGTGGCCGACCACGCGACGTCGCGTGATAGTGCCTTACGCTTTTGTTTACGCGTCAAGATAGTAGCCGTAGCGTAATAGATTCTGGCATTAGTTTTGGCCACTAGAGAAGGGTTTTACCTATTCGACAGGTGGTGTGGCCTGTGGGTAGCCATCTCCATTATTTTTCAGCGCGCTCGCTAGTTGGCTCGCCGCAGCCGCGCAGTGCAGATGTATTCCTTTGCCGTTATATTGTTATTTCTCGATTGGATTTCGTGATTTAACATAGGAATTTAGCTTTTTTACTATAAATAATAAGGCAAAGTCGAGAAATGTGTAAGTACGCATGATATGTTTTCATCACGCGAAGTCGCGTGGAGCGGCCATGTGGGCAAGATATACAAGGAAAAGTGGATACATTTCCTTGTATATCTTGCCCACATGGCCGCTCCACGCGACTTCGCGTAACAAAACATATATATATTTTTATAATATCTATATGTTTACATTTATAAAATAACAACATATCGATACCTTTAGGCTCAAAGGGTGTAAACGCCAAATTGCCACTTTACAGGAGAAGCAAAAAAAGAAAAGTATTTTAGAAAAAAAATCATAACTTCTTTGTTTTTTGGCAGAATAACTTAAATTTTGGCCAACGTACTTGAATTTTTAAGAAAAACATTTTGAATATCAATCATTTAGGATATATGAATAAATAAAGAAAAAGGGTGTGTTATACTCCCTTAACTTTTTGAAATAATGGCATTTACGCCCTTAAACTTCACATAATATGCAAAAAATATAGGGAGTATTGGTTACTAAACGTTTGAGTTTTGGTCTAAATGGGGCGTATATCACAATTACCATAGTTATAATCGGTCTTATAAACTCATTCATAACATAGGCAATGCTCTGAATGGGTGTATAATACACCGTGGGGTTAAAAAAATACTTACAATCAATTAAATGGTTGCTGCTTTTATTAAAAAAATGTCTACACTGACTATACTGTTGCTGATTATATTTTTCTTTTATGTCTAGGGATAAAAATAATGTTAATGGCGTTATTGAACAATTAAGCTACTACCAAAGCCCAGATTAAAATGCGATATGAAACCAGTAAAACAAACAACAATTCATCATAAATTTAAGAGTCAAACTCTTGTCGGCGTAACTGATGAATGTAACTGTATCCATCTAACTCTGTCTAAAGCCACCGCCTTGACTTCTTTATACGACACAACGTCTACTTTCTCTTTTATTTGTTTCATGTAAATTCCTCTATGTCTCCCTCTTCCTCGCTTTCCTTCAATTCTTCATTCTATTATGTTTTTTTATCAAAGCGTCATGTCGTATAAGGTGACCAAACATTTTCCCTCTCCTATTTTCTATTATCTTTAGCAAACTCCTTTTTTCATTCACTCTTTTAAGCACTTCTTCATTTGTGATATTTTTTGTCCAACTTATCTTCTCCATTCATCTCCAGCTCCACATTTCAAATGCTTCCAGTATCTCTCTGTCCTTTTTCGTCATGGCCCACGCCTGACACCCATAAAATGCTACACTCCAGATGAAAGTTTTGATGAGCTTCTTACAAACAGCAATTAATAATGACATCTTTATTATATAATATATTTCTTTCAATAATATCCTCTAGATGCAATGTAAGGTACATTTACTCTCATTTAGTATTATTTTTCCTTATAATTACCAACACATACATATTAACTACTAAATTAAATATAATAGCATGCTTTTAGAATACTAATAATCACAAATCTTTACCTTTTGATTTTTATAAAACCTATAGACACAACTTAATATCTTCTCTCTTAATATCGTTCTCACATAGCATTTCTTCATTTTTTAAATTACCAACATATAATTATGTAGATATTAATTAAATACTAAATGGAGTAGAAGACTTTTAAAATACTTAATCATTAAATTAAATTTATGTTTAAAACGCACAGAACCAAAAAATATAACTGTGCGTACTGTAAATTAAAAATGTCGATTGAAATTGAACGTAAATTTATACACATTATACACAATGTCTCCCATTTTTATCACATTTTCTGTCTATACTTTTCATTTCACACTTGCAACATAGGTACGCCATTATACAGGTAAGTATACATAGATTTAGAATGATGGTCATTCGCTTCTATACTGTAGTTTTAATAACGCAATAACTGTTCATTCTTACTTTATAATTGGATAATGACAAAGAATCATTACTATCGTATAGGTACACAGTACGTAAGCAATTTTGAAATAATAAAATAACTTAGCGAGCCTATAAGCCATAATTTGTACATTTCTTGGGGCGTATAAGTCAAAAAGTTTTGTTATCATAGGGCGTAAGAGGCGCAGCATGCCTACTACGTTACGGCGTATGAGTCATTTTAAAACGTACAGTGCAAGGATACGGGCGTATAAACCTAATTTAGCCTACTAGAGTCATACTACCTAAATTAAGTAGCATAATTTCTACGTCGTATGAGCTTGTTTAGTTTTGTATTATAAACATTTTATAATTACTTTGTTATAAGACCTCTTTATTTTTTTTATTTCTGAACTTATTACCTAAATAAACAAAAAATTGTGTAAATGTATCAAATACGCCTCTTGCTTTTAAAAAATCTCCTAGAAATACGTGGGTCGTATATGCCCTAAATTGTCGAATTTCGTTGTTTTAACTACACATATCGATATAGAAAAAAAAACTGAACAAAACTGCATTCAAAACACATTTTGGCCAAAATGGCGTTTACGCCCTTTGAGCCTAAAGGTATAGTATAGTATAAGTATATATACACAAGAAATGCCCAAATAACCCAATTAAACGAATTTTATGTGTTAGCCATCTCGGTATGTTCACTAATTTTGGCTTGGCAATGAACGTGTTAAATAGCTTAACCACTAGCTACTACTACCTGTAGATACTAGGTAACTTAGGATATTAATAGAAGTTGTGTGGTATATCGGCTTTTGTTAATTACGTTTTTTTTTCGTTTTCATACACAATAATTGAAATGGCAAGTGTGAGAGAACCTTAAGAATGAGATCTCAGGTGACTGATGGCTCATGTCAAAATAAGTAATATTAGGATGTAATAAAGGTTGAAACACACTTGTTTGGTCATTTAACTTATTGTTTTAATAACTCAATAACAGTAAGAGTTGAGATACTAGTTTCTTAGAGACATTGATTGTTTTTGACATAAATATGCTTCCTTTTAATTTGACGGAAATCAATAAAAACACCGTTTAGTTACTTAAGAGTTTTCTTCTGGCACATCCTATAACCGTAATCGTACCGGAAGGTACAGCGTGGGCAGTACCTAACAAGGTGGTGGTGGTGTGATGACCTGGTGAAGGTCGCAGGAGTCCGCTGGATGCGGGTGGCGCAGGACCGGTCATTGTGACAATTTTTGGGGCAGGCCTATGTTCAGCAGTGGACATCTTTCGGCTGATTTGTTGATGATGATATGACTATCATGTGACTCTTACCCCTTACCGCATACGAAGCCATATATGGCCGCTATAAAATTGAACTCTATTGATTGCCATTAGAGTTCAAATTCCAACAGTTTATGTTTTATTCATGCGGTTAGGGGTTTTTCAGGCAGCTATGTCGAGTAGCTCGATTTAAAGCCCTCGACTAATTATTAATGGCTTCATAAAAAAGACGAAGATGAGATGACGCATTAATCAAAGATATTATAGAGATTTAGTATTACTTTATATTTTATTTTTAGCTTACTAGGTATAATACTAATTGATGTAATTATTCCTATACTTATTTTCAAAACTACAATTTATGTACATAGATTAAATCTAACTAATCTACTTAACCTAACCTATATCTAAGATTGGCCCTTGTGGCATTGTACCGAGGATGCTGGCGGCATTTCCTCGCTGTATCGCAATACTGATGCGTTGTGCGAGGAAGTCGCCAGCTCTTCGTCCTTTATTTACATCAATCAGACATTTCGCGATTACAGCAAACAATTTGCGTGCGCTAGGGCCCCAAGAACCTAAAGTTTCTAACGGTACAAAATCGTACTCTTTGCCGATCTTTCAAAATCGATTATTCCTATTGACTGGAAAATATTATAAGAAAGTTTCCCATTGAAGCTTTATGGATACATTTTGTTGGTACGTACGTAGGTATTGTGTTTCTTTAGAATGACGAAATATATGATTGGAGAAAAAAAAGTGATACGCACCTTTGTGTTTTTGGGCAAACCTATAGTTTTACTTTAAAGATACGAGGGTATATCATAATCATCATCATCATCTGCCCTTGAGCACCCACTGCTGAGCATAGGCCATTCTTCGCATACGCCATTCGTCCCGGTCTTGTGTAAATCTTATCCTGTGATAGGCTAGTACAATCCTACACGTTCGTCACGTAGACAACGTAGTAGACATTACATATAGATTAAACACCTCTCCATGACGATAAAGGATTGTCTCTTACAATAGGTACGTAAAATATGTAGTATATGTATATATGTATGTACGTTTAATAAGAATAAGGAGAAGATACTGGGAAATACAACAGTGTAAACCTATCATAGTGTTTTCATATGTCACTCCCCCTCCTTGACACTGTGCCTATTCCAACCCAGAAGCGACCCACAGATTTCGTAATATCGTATAAGGCACCCGTGTGGTGACGGCAATAAGAATACATTTGTCACCACCCCAACTCCTCCTGCGGGTGTCGTAAGAGTCGACTAAGGTATGGAAGTATCACTGACTATTATTTGATAAAAGATTGATGATGGGCAGCAGCGTCATCATAGTGGACACATTACTGCGATCGCCAATCCGCTTGCCCAGCGTGGCGATTATGGGCATTTACCTCCTAATGGGACTATACGCATAGTTAATAGGAGAGGCCTACGTCCAGCAGTGGACTATCATAGGCTGATAATGTATGTACTCGTATGTATTACGGACGGCATAGACGGAGCTACTGCTGTGTCCATTAATGTTTATTATTTGTTTTAAACTTTGTACTTTTTATTTCCTTTTTGTTTTTTATCTTTGTTTTGTGAGTTTGTACGTCGTGTTGTGTTTCCTTCCGTCCCTTCACCAAATGGTCCCTACGGAAGACCAGCGCTCGCTGAATAGCCAGCATCATGCTGAGTAGGACCCATTTTGTGGCACTGTGTAGACTGTATTTGTTTTGTTTTCATTCTGTAAAGTGTAAGTGTCATGAATAAATGTTTTGAGCTTGAGTTTGTTTATTTATAAGCCATATGCCTTCACTTTCCACACAAACTTTTAATACAAATAAAACTTAGTAAAAAAAAACGCAAATTTGTTATGAAAACTTAGATTTTTATCGTTTTCTATTGGCGTATGGTATACATAGGAAATTACCAACCCCTGTAGCCGTATCACGATTAGACAAATAATGATTACTTTAGCGTTTACTCTATGCGTAAACTACTTCATCACGATCACTCCTAACCTCGTAACGCCCAATGTACACCCCTTTCATAAACCTAATGAAGTCGCCTTTAATTTGTTTCATTGATTTTACAAACATTCCTTGCATAGCAAAGTTCAAGATACG
>JALPQI010007710.1:0-43711 GCA_025490895.1 Thaumatotibia leucotreta | reverse complement strand
ATTTCAGCCGCCGCTGGAAACACCATCCATCATTCAAATCACACAATCATTTCACGTGAAGTATAAAACCTTCTCACAAAAAGGCCATAAGCGACACGATTTCTCCAAATACTTACGACGATTCGCATTGGGGTGGGCGATAAGCTTTCTGGGTCGAGGGGGTTCGATTCCATTAGCTTGGAAGTGGAAAAGTGCCTTGAGAGACTTAAGAACACAAATAGTTTCAGACGGAACGTGATACATACCGAAATCAAGAATTATTCTCTAGCGAAAAAGAGAAACTCGAGGCTTGTGAAAAAGGGTATAAGTTTAATACAAGATCACCCCAACTCTTCCCGCGGGTGTCATAAGCGTCGACTAAGAGATTGAAGTGTCACAGACCAATCACGGCGAAGGCTTTTACCTAAATGCACGTTTTCATTTCCTGCTACCCTAAGGTTGTCTGGAAGAGATTGCTTGTAATCGATAAGACCGCCTGTTGTTGCCTATCGATACATGTTTTTCTGCATTTGTATTTTAATTAAGTATGTGGTGCACAATAAAGAATGTTTACTTACTTAAATGCAACGTACGCATACTTAGGGAATATTATAAGAGAGGCCTTCTTCCAGGATCTTTTTCAAAGTTGGGCTCCACACTTTTTTTTATTTGGAACTTTTAATACGATATCCACTTAGAATTTCACGAACTCTTTCGATCCTGATAGGATTAAGGTTTTTACCATTTTTTCATACATTTTGTATGGCGGCAACGGAATGGAATGTTCGAAAAATGTATGTAAATCTTGAGATTTTTTTAAATCCTAGAATCGAAAGAGCTCACGAACATCAGTAGAAATCATATGAAACATACCAATGTTATAAAAAAGGTGGGGGGGGAATGGCCCCTATATCCAGCAGTGGACTTAGATACGCCGATGATGTATGCATACAATGCACTCTCCATCAGTACCATCACGTTGCACTAAAACCGCAACTTAGCATTTGTTGCAATATTCACACCTGCCGCGAAGCCTATATTTTACTGAACGTGCCTGGATACATATTATTGAATCCTTGGTACTCACGTACGATAATTATTGATGCTATCAGGTGATGAGGGATGAATGACCTCTTTATCGCGATCTCTAATTTTATCGCGTTGCAGTATCGATGTAATGATACACGACTAACTATTGGAAGATGAACGTAAACTTGATCATAATTAGATAAATTGGTATAAAAACAAAATAAATCGATATCTATTCGTAGTCCTTTCGTACGGTTATCAAAATCGAGGCTGTGTTGTGGATATATCCGTGCCTATTTTAATAACATAGTAAGACAGGAAGTGTATATTACGAAGACATATTATAGTACCGTTGCACTAATCATGTGCTAAAAAAAATCTAAGGTAAGCCTACTGAAATCAACCAGAAAAACTTTTTTTTCACTTTTCACATAAACTTTATTCGGTAGGCAAATCCGCTATAAACTATAAAATGAAGTCCATGTCGTTTTCTTGATAGGTGATTATTTGAAAGCGTTTCCCATTAACAGGCACATACCTAATTATAAGTGGAGGGAAATGCCACTTAATTGGTTTATATACGAGCGTCCAAAGGTGAATGACCTCAGTGCCCGATAAGGGCCACGGCATTTTGGCTTTTCATGACCTTACGGTTATCGTTGGCGGCATGCCAGTCTAGTTTTGCGAAATAATTATATTATTGTGACAACAGTATATTGTCGACTAAGGGCTTAAAGTGTCATTGACCACTATTTGATAAAAGATTGATGATGGGCAGCAGCGTCATCATAGTGGACACATTACTGCGATCGTCAATCCGCTTGCCCAGCGTGGCGATTATGGGCATTTACCTCCTAATGCGTTTATACGCATAGTTAATAGGAGAGACCTACGTCCAGCAGTGGACTAACGTAGGCTGATGATGATGATGATGATGAACAGTATATTAATTATTCATAAACGTCACCTAACTTAGCAACCAGCTAAGTATTGGTTGTCCCTTTCGGTCTTATAGACATATCGATACGAACGAATGCGACAAAAAGTAATTGTCATCTTGCTAAGTTATGAATAAGGGGGTAAGACTGGTCCGGCATTATTTTATTAAATATGATGGTGAAGTTTATTAACTCTCATTCGGAGGGCTCAAATCAAATGAACGGTGTGATTCTTTGATTATTATGTAAACCTGTACCAAATTGCGAATTCTTAGTATATACTAACGGCCACTGAGCTATGCTGCGGACAGACAGACAGACCGACAGACGGACATGTCGAAACTATAAGGGTTCCGTTTACTACGGAACCCTAAAAAACCTAAACTTGCTTGGACTTATAAATTTTACAATTCGCATTTATGAGAGGATTCTTCCATACATATTTTTGCACATGACTGTACTTAACCGTTCAAGAGTCCGTAGCCAAGTTGACAATCCCTATACCTAATACTGAGATTACTGAGTCATATCGTAGTTTTCTGTTTATGTCACACTTGTTTATTAGTGTGACAAAGACAGCTTCGCTCGCGACGGAGCGTTAGCAGTTGGCTTTTTGGCTGCGATAAGACTGATTTATCGACCAACTGGTGGAAAACGGGCGGTTTGCCCCCCGCTAAATAATGCCAAATTTGGGGCACAGGTGTTGCGACGTGGGGTCAAAAGAGCGTGACGTATTTGCTGAAGGGTTGATAAATATTCATGATAGTTTAGATATACGAAATTTGCAAATTCTTGGGGGAAGGGTCAGTTTAATTATTCGACAAAGTGGTTTGACCCCAAAATGGCTGTGATGTAGATAGTAGTTACTAAATACACTATACCGGGTGTCCCGAGAACGGAACATATTCAGAAAAACGAACGTCTTGGGCCGCCCTGTTTTGTAACACCGTGTTGATAAACACACATTCCACGGAAAACTTTCATTTGTCATCATTTTATTAGCCTCTGTATCCTGGTTGGTCACCCTGCCTACGAAGCTAGAAGTTCCGAGTTCGAATCCCGGTGAGGGTATTCTATGTGTATTTATTTATCACAAATATGTGTTATTTTGTCATGGCTGCCTATGTATTTAAGTATCTACAGTGTGTAGCCTACAACCGGGGTGGAAATTCAAACAGTGCATTAATAAGCTAATCAACAATTGGGCTTTTTCGAGATTTTCCAAAAATACCGGTTCCGGTCCCTGATTTCTTAAGCCCCGCGATGATCGAACCGATCGGCGCAGACGGCGAGAAAGAGGCGCCCGGCGCGTGCGCGATAACGATCCCCCAATATCCGGCGTCGGGGGGGTTGGATACTCCAGGAAGTTGCTCGAGTGCAGCGAGAGGGTTGAGGAGGTCTTTGGATAATGAAACGCTTTAATTGATGCTTGTGTAGGCCCTGAAGAGTGTCTATTGATGATCATTGATTAATATGGGCCGGTTCGCGAGCAAAGGTACCTTTTAGACGGTCGGTCAGATTTCACATCGCATAGCATTAAAAAAAACTAAGTATAGAAGATACATGAATAGGCCATACTTGTGAAACGTCACAACTTATTGGTTCGGCCGCGTCGCGGATCATATTCGCTCTTTAAGAGTACCAAAATAAGCGATACAAATTTGATTTAAATAACTTCTGAGTTTCAGTAGAGCTTTATTAGTAAAGCATGTCCTTCCACATGTACACCAGGTCAGTAGACGTTTCTCTCCAGTTCAACCTAACAATTACTATCAGAACAGCACGGTTTCAGCGCCTCGTGATGTCTTGCATAGTATAGCGTGTGCTTCCAGTAGTACGCTAGATCCACCGATTGGCGGCATCCAGCCTTAACACAGCCTGTTCTTCTGGAAGAATAGAATACCAGGCAGCCAGCGGTAGATATTATCTTGTACCTCATCACACGCAGAGCACCGCGGTTTCAGCATCTCCGCGTGGTGTCTTCCGCAGTATCCATCCTTCCAGAAGTTGACTATAGGTCCACTAGGAGCTCCTAGCAGGAAGAGCAGACGAAGCAGGCTGCTTGCCAACCAATACTATTTATACTTTCTTCTAGATAATCTCTTACCTCGTCACACGCAGAGCATAAATGTAGCAGTTAAATAAATGTAATTTTTCTTTCTTTCTCTCCTAGTACAGGCTGGGTGCTAACCATATTCGTAGACACGAAATGCTTGAACAGCTCGTTCTTCTATGAAGACACTCTCTCTTACCTCGTCACACGCAGAACACCGTGGCTTCAGCGTCTCAGCGTGGTGTCTTCCACAGTAGAGCCCGTCCTTCCAGAAATACACCAGATCCACTAGGAGCTCCTAGCAGGAGGAGCAAACGAAGCAAGCTACTTCCCAGTCATAATACCAGGCAATCCACAGCAAGCGTCGTTCCTCTTACCTCGTCACACGCAGAGCACCGTGGCTTCACCGTTTCTCAAACTAGAATGGTTTCCCGTGGCAACATGCTGAGTGGGGATCCCTTTTAAAGTCTAGACTTGTTATATTCGTGGCGTTATTTAAATGTAATTTTTCTTTCTTTCTCTCCTAGTATAGGCTGGGTGCTAACCATATTCGTAGACACGAAATGCTTGAACAGCTCATTCTTCTATGAAGACACTCTCTCTTACCTCGTCACACGCAGAGCACCGTGGCTTCAGCGTCTCAGCGTGGTGTCTTCCACAGTAGAGCCCGTCCTTCCAGAAGTAGACTAGGTCCACCAACAGCTCCTGGCAGGATGGGCAGACAAAGCAGGCTGCTTGCTAACCATACTATTCGTGCGTTCTTTCTTCTAGATAATCTCTTACCTCGTCACACGCAGAGCACCGTGGCTTCAGCGTCTCAGCATGGTGTCTTCCACAGTAGAGCCCGTCCTTCCAGAAATACACCAGATCCACTAGCAGCTCCTGGCAGGAGGAGCAAACGAAGCAGGCTACTTCCCAGCCATAATACCCGGCAATCCACAGCAAGCGTCGTTCCTCTTACCTCGTCACACGCAGAGCACCATGGCTTCAGCGTCTCAGCGTGGTGTCTTCCACAGTAGAGCCCGTCCTTCCAGAAATACATCAGATCCACTAGCAGCTCCTAGCAGGAGGAGTCAACGAAGCAGGCTACGTCCCAGCCATAGTACCCGGCAATCCACAGCAAGCGTCGTTCCTCTTACCTCGTCACACGCAGAGCGCCGTGGCTTCAGCGTCTCTCGAACTAGAATGGTTTCCCGTGGCAACATGCTGAGTGGGGATCCCTTTTAAAGTCCAGACTTGTTATATTCGTGGCATTATTTAAATGTAATTTTTCTTTCTTTCTCTCCTAGTATAGGCTGGGTGCTAACCATATTCGTAGACACGAAATGCTTGAACAGCTCGTTCTTGTATGAAGACACTCTCTCTTACCTCATCACACGCAGAACACCGGGGTTTCAGCGTCTCAGCGTGGTGTCTTCCACAGTAGAGCCCGTCCTTCCAGAAGTAGACTAGGTCCACCAGCAGCTCCTAGCAGGAGGAGCAAACGAAGCAGGCTACTTCCCAGCCGTAATACCACGCAATCCACAGCAAGCGTCGTTCCTCTTACCTCATCACACGCAGAGCACCGTGGCTTCACCGTTTCTCGAACTAGAATGGTTTCCCGTGGCAACATGCTGAGTGGGGATCCCTTTTAACGTCTAGACTTGTTATATTCGTGGCGTTAAATAAATGTAATTTTTTCTTTCTTTCTCTGCTAGTATAGGCTGGGTGCTAACCATATTCGTAGACACGAAATGCTTGAACAGCTCGTTCTTTTAGGAAGACACTCTCTCTTACCTCATCACACGCAGAACACCGTGGCTTGAGCGTCTCCGCGTGGTGTCTTCCACAGTAGAGCCCGTCCTTCCAGAAATACACCAGATCCACTAGCAACTCCTGGCAGGAGGAGCAGACGAAGCAGGCGGGATGCCAGCGCGCGGCGGGACCGGCGCGGGCGGCGGACACGCACATGTCGCCCGCGGACATCCCCTCTTCACACTGTGGACAAATTGAGTAGGTTAACAGACAGGAATAAAAAAAGAGAGCTAAATAAATATATTTGTGTTTTTTAAGTACTCAGCTGACGCTTAAGCCACTCGAGTGAAGACCAAAGTTAAAGGGGGTAGGACACATTTTTCTCCTATTTGTTGTTCAATTATACTTATCTAAAAATACATAGGTGTATATTAAATAGATTAAAATCACTAACTTTAAGTGAAGGCATACAAAATAGTTTTCCTACATACAAAGACTTTGCCGGCGTTATTGATATACATTAAGTATAATATCATGTTGGTATACCAAATTTCAGCTTTCTAGTGCTAATGGTCACTTAGATTATCCCCTGATAGACGGACGGACGGACAGACGGACAGACAGGCCGAGTTGACTACGGAACCCTAAAAAAACATTTATGCATATAGGTAGGTATAAGTCATGAGGTGTATTTCGGATAAACATATATATGACCTCTGTTCTTGATCCCATTAAGATTGCCTTTTTAGCGTAATGAGAGCCGTCGAAACGACTTCACTTGTTTTGATGTCGGCTGCACTGCGCGGCCCGATTCGACTACATTGCAATACGGATTTCATCTCCGTGTGAATTCTAAGGATTCTTATACGATGAATGCATCGTATTTTGTAGCTACTTTGTAGAAGTATTCCAGTGTATTACATTACCTACCGCAACACGGTCTATGGGTTCTGGATTTTCACTAGGCAAACAACCTACTGGCTGTCCGTCCGTGTCTTTAATAAATAATGCTCCCTGCAGCATAAAGCCTTTTTTATTTGACGGAGTGGGAAATGCGTTACGCATCGGCTCGGGGAGCTCTTTGAAGGATATGTGGGACTGTGGGGAAAGTTAGCTGGAGGTATACCCACCTAAATCAGGTTCAAATAAATAAACGTATTTCAATTCGCAAGAAGCGATCACTCTGGTAAACAAAACAGACTTTGTTTGCAAGCCTCAATTAAAATTACACAGTAAAAACTATCTGCAATAATAATCGGCTGGAACATCAAAACTAAATATCCAAAATAACATTTATCCACATTTATTGCACAAAGCTTGCAAAGTTATTTCAAATTGAAATCGAAAGTGCGTTTTTGCTGAGGCTCGACCAAGTGACAACATCGAAACATCGAAACAGTGAGTACTAATTGTAATTCTACCAGCAAATGTCATTGATACTGTCGCGGAACATGTTAGACCAATATCTGATGGTAATTGGTTCATTCATATTTATTGTATGGCAGAATTTTGCGTAGAACGTCTGTGGAATTTCTGTCATTGAGAAACTCTGAAGGATTTTATGGTATTCTCACCATCGATTATATTTGCCTCAATTTATTAGAGTAGATACGGGTCGATTGGGTGCCTGAATGTACATTAGGGTAAATCAACTTTTTTCTGTCTGTTATTGCCATGGTTACGGTCGCCTGAGTCACGCTGATTTTATGAAAAAATAAAAAACATACATTTTTCTGGTGTTATTTAATAAGCCCTTTCCTTAATGGGCCACCTACAGGCATGCAGTACATACATGTTTGCATAGTTTAAGTAGCATAATTTTGCATAAAACCAGCGTGACTCAGGCGACCGTAACCATGGCAATAACAGACAGAAAAATGTTGATTCACCCATTAAGTAGTAGCCTTTAATGAAAACAACTTTTAACGTCATAATATTTTGTGTAACAACTTTTTGCAGTGAAAAATGGCGAGAAATAAATGTTCTGAGCGATCAACAATACGTGCCTACATTTTATACATTCTCCATCTTTTGCTACTGTTGTCGAATATTGGACACACTATAATTAGTATGACTAACTTTCGTAACACAATTGACGCGATCGTGATTTTTGTTGTTTAATTGTTGTGTTTTATTGTGTTGAACCAGGCCTTTGGACTTCTACAACTACATGTACCGGTTGGAAGCGATCTGCATCTCGCTATATTAATATGTTTAAGTCTAACTTTTAAATGTAACTAACCTAACCTATATCTTGTGGCATATTACTGAACTACTGGCTTATTACACGAATGCTATGAGAGATGCATACATTTTTGGAAATGTTGGTAGACGGTGTTGGCTTCTACCAACATATCCCAAAAATTTGATACCTGCCCATGGAAATCGGGTACCTAATAATGTTACCACCGAAGTCACGGCGGGCGGTTGAAACGCTCGGAGAAATGAATTGAAATTGAAATTGAAATTGAAAAATTGAAATTTGTCGCACTAATATGAAAGAGTAACAGAGAGGGAAAACTACAATATGCTACAAAGCGCTAGCGATTGGCAACTTGGCTAAGCATCCAGTTACGTTAACCACTTTCGCGACTTTTCGCGATTTCTGCAAAAGATTTGCGAGCACTGGGGCCCCATGAACCTAAAGTTTCTACTTGGCCTTGTCTAAAGTTCATTAGCTTCTGCACCTAACCAGGCACGATTGACATAACATAGGCAATAACAGTGCGGTAACGATCAGCTGATGATGGCTGTGTTTGGGATTCCGACGATGTTTAGAGTCTAGTCTATTCAGCGTGACTCACTCATTGTTGAGACACGTGGCCGGTGAGAAGAATGGAGATTTTTCTTATCTAAGGTAACCAACGGTTGGAAAAACACTTCTGGTTTATTATTTATTATGACAAAACTCATCTCTCTTATAACATACAAATGTGAGCATTAATATATGATTTCTAATGGTTGTTTGCGCTAAACGAATAAACAAAACCTCGTTTTACTCAGAAATTATTATCACGCAATTTTTTTCACGAAGTTTCTGGAGACACTGGTACACCCCGTTTCGTAGTTGGTATCGTAGTTAGCTACGAAGAATTGTTTTTCACCGTTTTGTAATTGATTACCAAAGCGGAATTTATTTTCCTTTTTCGTAATTGACTATTGATTCTTAGTTCGTAGGTAGTTAATAACCAAAATATATATATATAATAAATAACAATATAATAAATATTTTAGGACATCTTTACACAAATCGACCTAGTCCCACGGTAAGCTCAATTAAGGCTTGTGATGTGGGTACCAGGCGACGATATATATAATAGATAGATACATATAGATACTTAAATACATACAATATATTATTTATTTTTCTTATTTCATAATTGATTTTGAAAAAAAAAATGATTGAACGAGTTATTTTCTGTAGACTGACTGGTTTTCTGGAAGAGATCGCTCTTTAGCGATAAGACCGCCTTTTGTTTACCTCTTTCAAACATGTACTTTTATTATTTGTCTTTGAGGTGCAATAAAGAGTTATTGTATTGTATTTAATACAGTCTTTGAGATCTTTGATCAGTTTAGCCGCTTTTGGTCATCATCGCCATTATCAGCCGATAGACGTAGGTATTAGACGTCCACTGCTGCTGGACATAGGCCTCTCCCAGAGCATGCCTTACAGATACCCTAGTAAAACCAGGGTGCTTAGCCAAGATGCCAATCGCTAGCGCTTAGTAGCGTAACGTAGTTTTCCCTCTCTGTCACTCTTTAGTATTAGTGCGACAAAGACAGTTAGCTGCGATTTACGATGAAGCGCTAGCGATTGGCAACTTGGCTAAGCACCCAGGTTTCCCAAAATTAACGAAACGGACAGTTAGGATACCTGCATGGTGATTATCTTTGTTAAATATGGCAGGATATCAAGTCTTATTAAAATATATGACTAAAATATGCAAAAAAATGACCTACATTTTCAACATTTTATAATTTTATGAAAACTTTCAAATATTTACAAACCCTAATTTCCACTTAAGAAAAAAGCTTATATGTGCTTACGTGACGTATACAAAAAAATTATAATAATCTAAGTATAATTTTTTATTTATTTATTTCTAAGATTGATACAATACTTAAAACTACTACAAAAACTTCACCAAACTGCAAAACAGTTTGTTGGCGAAAGAAAAAGACACCCTTTTTTAAACTTATGTCTAATATCTATTCTATTATTCTGTAGTTAGTTATGAATAAAGCCATAAGTTTCGTCTGATTTGTTGGCAACAATTTACATCGTGAAATTCGTGAACCATCTCGCTTCAGATACAACTCCCCATACGAACCTCATTAATCGTAATAACGTTTTCTGCTAACTTAGCAACAGTGAATATCCGCATTGGAACCATTCCAAGCGGTATTTGGCAATCGGCCTGATACTTTAAGTTGACTGATCTTTATTTGATTTCCTACAAAGGCATACGAAATCATATCAATTGTAAAACCAAGCAGTTACCTACACTATGTAGTTCGCAGGTGGCCATCAAAAACGCCGCGCATTGATAACTCTATCTGCCTTATTTTTGAGTTCAAAGTCGTATGTCAGAGACGAGTAGGGCCAATCCTTCGTGGAAGGTAGCTACGTGCTTGGTCGATGGTTCCCGAGTACCTCCGGATCGCGGGAATCGCAAAAAAAAGCCCAAACTGAGGTTTAGATTTTGTTCAATTGCGTTTTGCCGATTTTAAGAAAATATTTATGGATACGTCTGCTGATGCTGAGCACTAAGTTGAGTTCTTAAATAATTGAAAAAGCATCATCGCTCAACGCATTAGTTTGGTAATCCAGCGAGGAAATGCTACCAGGGTCCTGGGTACCATGCCGCAGGGGCCTGTTTTAGTTAATTTGATAGCCTCTTCTGTAGCTCAGTGAGTAAGGACCCTGTTTGCAAAGCTTTAGAGATCTTGGTTTCAAATCCCGGTAGGGGAATCTCTTTTTTGAGGGTGAGTGTGTTACGGACCAAAAAGAAAATAATCCTTCTTCAAACTTAGCAAAACTGCAGAAAAGGCCCTGGGTGCTTAGACAAGTTGCCAATCTCTAACGCTTAATCGTTAATCGTAAGCGAAAGGCAGCTAACTGTCTTTGTCGCACTAATAAGAAAGAGTGACGGAGAGGGAAAACTACGATACGCTACTAAGCGTTAGCGATTGGCAACTTGGCTAAGCACCCAGGTAGCCCCACGTTACATTACGTACAACGATCTCTAAAATGAGATTTAGTTTAGGTTCGGCTTGTCAGTTTTTGTCAGTTATTCTATGCAACTGACACATCACGATTCAGATTAGGTCCTAAACTTAATCACATTAGTTCCTATAGATCGCCCCTGGCCCCCTGGCTACTACCGCGAAAATCGAGTTCGTAAATTTCGAGGATTTTTCTCTTTCACTCCAACGAAGGCGTCATTAGAGTGAGAGCTACGAACAAATAAAACATGGAAGCCGCACACCGTACTAAATTGGCTTTCAAAAGTGGTCCTGAATTTTAGTTGACAAGTGTAACCCCTTCTTCAATGCATTACGGTAATGAATTTCAATATCAACCTATAAAAACCGCCATTAAAAATAGTTGTGATTGGTCCATCAAAGTTTTGATTGGCTATATTCCATAAACATTTGTCAAGGATGTTGCGCCGAAATATGCGCGGTGTTAAGAAAAGCGCTATGTCCTGCCCATCTTGGCACAATTGAACAATTGGATTTGGGAGCAATTTTGAGCTCGTTAGACGTCCATGTTATATATGGTCGCAGAGTGAGAGAGACAAATCTTCGAAATTTACGAATTTCGTTTTACGTGGCAGGGCCGCTGATTTGGTAGACTTATGAACAACGACTTATCTACTCGATCTAGCGCGAGATTAACTCGACCCGGCGCAGGCGCGGAGGATATACTCGTCCTGCGCGGATATAGCTACTTCCACACCACATAGCCGCCTGTCTGGCGGTGACTCATGCGCCGGCGCAAGCCATAAGCGGCTTGCTTAAGCTGCATTCAGACCAAACGAGCATTCGCTGTTCTATCCCCCCACTCTACGAAATTCGATCGTTACTCGAAACGTGATTGGTTGATTTCGTAGAGCGGGGGCTAGAACAGCGAATGCTCTTTTGGTCTGCATGACCTTCACACAACAGTGTACATACGAGTATAAGTCAATCTAGGATATTCATATTTTCATAGTTTAAGTGCAGAGACTTACAGATAATACTCACCCTCCGTCTACGAACAAATCAAACATGGAAGCCGCACGCCATACTACATTGCCTTTCAAAAACGGTCCTGAGGCCTTTCAAAAGCAACATTTTTGATAAATGTTTATAAAATATAGCGAATCAAAACTTTGATGAACCAATCACAACTATTTTTAAATGGCGGTTTAAGTTTTTATAAGTTCATATTGAAATTCATTACCGTGTTGCATTGAAGAGGGGGTGACACTTGTCAACTAAAATTAAGGATCGTTTTATTCAATTTAGTAGGGCGTGCGGCTTCCATGTTTTATTTGTTCATAGCCCCAGATAAAATGGATAAACACGAAGTGGATAACCTTACCTAATTCTCATGATGTTGCACTTATGACTTGGGCCAAAGCCGTCAACTATGCACCTCATTGTGCGCCGAAGAAAGGGCCTTATTCAACTAGAATTCCTTTTCTACAACATAACTATTACATACTCCTGTTCCCATGACTTTGCCACCGTCCCTTTTATAATTAAAATAAAACTGAAAGGTGAGCATTATAAGTGCTATTGAAAATGCAAAACAAGAGTAACTTCTTATCGCTGTCAGAATGAGAATATCTAAGAATATCTGCGACGTTTTATCACTGATGATACAATAAAAAATAAATACATAAGGTAAACGCAGGTATTAACGCCCCCCTTAAGGCATTTTTTTAATCAAGCCTAGTTTTTAAGTATACACGTTGTCCCAAAATTTAATTTTCCTATTTTATGTGCTACTATGATAATTAAAAAAGGTAAATAATGAGTTACTCGTCCTTTAATTGAACATTAAGATGTCAAAAATCTATTTCTAAATTACAGAATCGATTTCTGCTATTAACGACCCATAAAAAGGGGTGTGAAGGTATCAACGATTTTTAAGCAGCCATTACCGATTGAGTTTCAATAGTAGATTGTACAACAAGGGCATAAAGGGAACCATTTCTACCCGAGGCAATTTTATGTTAAAATAGTAGACGAGGGTAAAAATGGACTTATGCCTTTGTGGTACACCGCTTTTCACTTTGATTACGAAGAAAATAAAATATATTTATAAGGGAATTTTGATACACGTGCCAAAAGGAAATTCGTAACTCGTGTCGTTTATCGTCACTCGTTTCGAACTTTCTCTTTTCCGCACTAGTATCGTAATGTAGGTACTATTACACCCCTCCAATATGTAGGTATATTATTCACATGATTGCAAATTAATTTAATACCTACCTACCAATTTTAACTTGATCTCAGCTGGCTGATAGAATCTATCTCTAAATGATGATTATGAAATTAAACATTGAATAAATTGATGGATTTCATTTAGTTTGATGTTTAACAGCTTTTAATGTGTTCGTTTTGGAAGAGGCTGATCGGGCAACACTTCCTACCAAAGCCACATGTTTGTTAAAACTTGTATTTTTGTAATTAGTAATTTATGGCATTAATCATTTCCTTAATATTATAACTACCTACTTATTTAGATACGGTCGGTAATACCTTCTTATGGTTGGTATCAGCGATTTCTATGAGTCGTTGATAGAATATGTAAGAACTAACGTAAAATGTATTACCGATCCATATTAAACAATAATAATATTGTATTTTTACTATCTTTGTCGCTACAAAACACTTTCTGATTACGTGATATTAAAAATTTAGGACCTAAAAGCACTTTTAATGGATAAAAACTTCGTCATAAACAATGTCTAAGATAATATCCGTTTTCCAAAAATATTGTATTTTGGTTTACTTTATAACATCAAAAGAAGAAAACCAAGTGCTAATGTGTATGTCGTTAATAGTTTTTTGAAAATTAAAATTATTTTGATCTCAATTAATCTATAAACATACTTATGTTTTCATAGAATAATATTGTACGAGAAAGAAAAAACTAAACATGACATTTTAGTCATTACCGACCTATGGGTCGTTGATAGCTGCTACTACTAAAAATAATGAAGCAATCACCGCCCAAATTTAATTTTATATTTTATATATGATAATGGATGTTATTTGATAAATTGTGATAAAATATCTGTAATTTATAAATAAATGAATATGATTAGCAATAAATGTAGATGTAAAGTAGTCAATTGTTAAAATAAACGTCTTAGACAGATAAGTCGAGTCCTTACTTGAAAGTGTAAGCGCCAGTATGGAATGTCCTTCTTTCTCGGTACTCACAACTTGATTGATGTATTTTTATCTTTTATCGAACTACCACTCAAACTAACTTAACCGTGCCCTATACTCAAGAAATAAACGCTTCTGGAAAACAACCTACCTACCCTCACATAAGTTGTGGCAAGGAAAAAATACCGAATTACTTATTAGGTCGCTAATACCTTCGGATTTTCGATGGAGCGTTAATAGCTGCGTTTACCTTAGTGTTTATTACATTGGACAGCTAGTTCAGACAAACCAACGAAACCTAGGATTAAGGTTTGTCTTTGATTTCTACGAAGACCTAATTAAGTTACGTCATGGTAATCTTGGGCAAATAGTTAACACTGGGTTAAGTCATGGTTAAATCCATACATGTTTGTCTCTACTAGTTAAGCATTCGTTCATCGTTGAACGAATGCTTAACTAGTAGAGACATCGTTCATCGTTGTGTTAGCGGCCCTACTTTAGATTGTGCAAATGGAGCTAAGACGAATAAGAAATTTTGGTTGTCAAAAGTTTTTCTAAAGGTTTTTTAGCATTTTAAAATCCATCTTCAGGTTAATGTATACATAATGATCTCGTTCCAACCAGTCAAAACCATGAGCATCCACTTGAGGTAGTACCTCATAGAAAACAGCTAAATGACACTAGATTCTAAAGAACTAAACACATTGTGTTCCTTCTGCACCCTTGAAGGTACTCAGCATTACTACAGTAAGATAATTTTAAGATATGAATCCATGCTAATACTCATTTCTGTGAGTTCTGTCGCCAGAATAGCGCGATCTGTCGAAATATCATCAGTGAGGGATACAGTGACATAAAGTTACCGCAAACACCTTTTCTAACCGATTAACTTTTGCGTTTACTCCTGTTTGCTCGATCGCCTGATTCTTTTGATATCCTCCCGAAGGGAAGTCCACATTAACAGTCCAACAGTAGCTTTAATGTAACGTTAGTCATAACCTGCACTTTCACTGCTACGTGCCCAGCTGGGTCACTATTCACCAAAACCTCACCTAACAGAGTAAGCTTGAACTACGACTCCTCATATTAGTTACGATTGTTAAAGACAACATACACTGGCGGCTTAGGCAGACGAGTAGAAAACGTGTTGAGAATAAGGCTGGCAACGGAAGAGGATGTGACGTCAATAGTCGTTGTCGTAGTCTCTGGGAATGCAAAAGTCTTTTTTTGGCGTGAGTCACTTGATTCTGACAAGGTCGGTCATCAAGGACCTAGTATTGGTATCAATGTGGCGAAACTCTGTGGGGCGTGGCGAAAGAGAACTAAAGAATTTTTTTCATGCGAAGCTGCCACGCCGACAACACATAGTTAAAAGATTTATAGGACAAATTCATGTTGAACTTCAGACACTTCAGAAAATTTATGTTGGTGGTGAATTGATCTCAAGGGAAAACTAGAAAAAAAAAATCATTGTTACAATATTAAAGTGTTTTGTTACAAGACGTATAGAAGGAGAAATGTAACGGCAATCTGGAATACAAAAGTGTCTATTAAGTACAATTTACTGCCAATCAATCGTTATCAACAAAAAACTTAATAACAATGATAGATCTTCCCGACAGCACATTTAGACCACACCATGGCCAATTTTAAAAAACAATCAAATCTCAATCACGAAAACCCACTGGCGAAGCTGCTAATTTGTCAAAAAACACAGTCGGTACAGCAAGATCAAACAGTGATCACAGCTGACACGCCCTGCCCATTACTTCGCAAAGGATGCCGACTGTACCTCACAGTCACAAATTTTAATAAAATTACTTTTGGAAAGTAAAATTCCAAAGCAAAATGAAACTTATTGCAAGCGTCGCAAGGAGTTGATGTACTCCGTGGATGGTAAAGCTAAGTTGGTGATTTTACAAATTGACAGTGATTTGGTTCTGGACAAATATTTCGGCACAAAGATTAGAGGTGTGGAGGGACCACCGGCCGAGTACAGGTCGGGTGATTTAGGCCGGACTACTAACTAGGCTGATTTAGGCCGACGACCGGGACGATTATGACCTTAATGACAAGTATTCTTCGGTCGGTAGCTTTTGTTGTCGGTGTTGAATTGCGTGTTATACCTTTAACTAATTGAAAAGAAATAAAAAAGTAAAATTGTTATTTGAAATTATGAAGGGTTAATTAATATAGATTTCAATAAAATAGATGTCAGTGAATTTAAACTTTAAGCTTACCTACTGGTAAAATGCCATGATTAGGTGAGATGTTTTTCGTAAATTATTGTTTCTCCCTGTAAGTATTATTTTATACACGTTGCGAAGAAATGTGTATCTATATGCTTGTGTAGACAGTTACAGTATCGATATTGTTCTCATAAAACGTTATGTAGCCTTTTGTAATTTTATCTCAACTATACTGTTATACAAACTTTTGATAACAAAGGCAGCAGGTGGCATCAAATTGTATTGATACAACTTTCAATCACAATTGCGGCTCTTAAAAGGCTTTCCGAAAATTTTCGGCCTCAAAAAACAGTCCCATAACTCCATCAACGTGTCGCTTACAAATAAATATCCCGACGTGTTCGAATTCCTTAAATATTTATCTACAATATCCCGGCCATTCACAGAGCAAACTCGAATCATTCCCACCTTCAATAAAGCGTACCTCACGCACTTGTCCCAAACGGACACTCTTTCTTCAAAAACATTGAAAATATACCCACAAAGACCGCCTCCATCACTTTTACCACCTTACCTTAAAGTCCAATTCCGTAAAATCCAACTGATACTGATTCAAGCACATCAAAAAATTCACAAATGCATCTTCAGTAGCGTTTAATCCCTTCATTTTAAAGTCCAAATTTCAGATGATGGCTGTAATAAGATGGTTATACCTGCAGACTGCCCCCTGGGCAGTCATTTAACGCTTTGACGGCAGAACTAAACGCGACCAAAATAGAGATGTAACCATTGCTGCGGCATTTCCAAAACCTGCAACTAATAACTTGAAGAAGGAGCAATGGATATCGTGTCGGAACGGTGTTACTATGGAATTCGGTGGGTGTAATGACATAGTTGTGTAAGATCGATGGCTTGATCGGCGAGCACGTACTTTCCGGTACTTTACTTAGCGAAACGAAGTTCACAGAACAATCGAGTATTGGATAGACAAGGGACTCGTTTTCAATGCGGATAAAATGGCCAAGACGTTCAATGGGGTTGGTAGCATGAAACAGAGACACCGAAAGAATCATGAAGAAACGTTGTTGGTAGACCTGGTTAAAATTTCTAAATCATTCGGTCTCCGATGCAGAATTAGGTTCTTTCACTAAGTATTAGGTAGTGAGCTATGTCTGAAATGTAGTTTGTAGCTGAATTGAGTTTATTCTTTTCTTTAAAATATAGTTGATGTAATAGGTATTACCTACGAAACTTATCAAGCATAGAAATTTTACATTAAATAAGCACGTGGCCAAACACACATCTAAAGAGATTCCATACAAATCATACAATCTCCAACTTCTAACTATAATAGTTATATATAATGTACTTAACACCTTTACCTGATAAATGCCGCAGGAATCCGCTGCATACGGGTGGCGGAGGACTGGTCATTGTGGCAATCTTTGAGGGAGGCCTATGTTCAGCAGTGGACGCCTTTCGGCTGATATGACGATGACTTAACATCGAAACCGTCGTGGTAAACAAAATATGGCGTACATGTATCGTTTAGGCAAAAATGTTCTGCTAAAACGAATAGATCTACCTTTTACCTAATCTAGTGAGATAATTGATAAAATCGGACCGATACTGAGACCCGTTTGGGGAAAATCTGATTTAATGTCGAAAACTTCTCATACTTGCACTTACCCGTATATATTTATAAGGCCTTAGAGTATGGTCAAAGGCGCCTAGCCGAGATATTCACAGGATTCCGCTAAGTAAGAGTGGCCGAGGGGTTTAGGCATCATCCTCGAAAGCTGAGGACTTAGGTTCAAATGCCACCTCCGGCGTTAGTAAACTTTTAATATTTTAAATATTTAAACTATAAAATACCTGAGAACACGGTAATATAGGTAGTTATCATTGATAAAGATCAATCAACGAAAAGCTCCAAGCAAGTCTCGAGTTGACCAATACGCCGAGTTTGTTTGTATGGGAGCTGTTTGTTGGCTGATGCTGCGCGTGGGCAGTGCGACGCGTGACCTATTTAGACTGGACACGAATTCATTCCGAGAAGGTACACCGAAAAGCATAAATATACATACAATTTTAGACCTAATGCTCCAGACATAAGTCAAAAAGAGTATACATGTTTATGCTCCTGACTGTTCAGGTAGGTACGTACAACTTCAACAAAAACTCAAAAAATATATTTGGAGAAAAAATGAAATTTGGTTGGCTTTTGGCCCAGAGGACTAAGTCCAATCCGATGGTGTGACCAGATATCAGCGCAAGACAATACTGAGCAACGCTTTCAACAAAGCAACCAATAGGGAGAAGTGTAGAGCTGCAACAAAGGGAGTTAGAAAGCGGAGTCACGATCCTCGGCAATGAGAGACTGACACAGAAGAAGAAGCAAGGTTGGGTGTTGCCTGTATGTAGCCACCTGACGAAGCTTTGGTGGACTGATAAGGTATCCTCGCAGCAATATAATAAATACTAAATTATCAAATAAAGTCTGTGTCAAATCTCAAGGTGGGTTTACACCAAACGAGCTAATCATTCTACCCCCATTCTACGAAATTCGTTTGTTACACAAAACGTATTTCGTCGAAATTAGAGTGGGGGATAGAATGAACATTCGCTCGTTTGGTGTAAACCCACGTTCAGACGAATAGGACACAGCCTTTCGTTCCCTGTTACCTCTGGAACCCTAAAAGGATCTCAATCTTGATAGCTTTGAAAGCTTATTTTCGTCACCAAATTCCCTTACGACATTGCCATCAATCACGCCTTTGTTCCAAGTCCTAAACTGAGGTGGCCCAAGAATCGAACTGCCCTTACATTCACGTAAGTACATCTCAATAAAACTGTGGACTTCACAACAAAACAATGATTAAAAGCGAAATGGCGTAAACACCTTCCAAAGCCTGATACCACGCATGGAATTCTACCCCTTATCATTAAGAGATACAGTGGAGAAACGCGTGAATGTTTGTGTATTAGGTTATGTAGATAGGTTGTTTGGAGCGTTTATTTGGTAGACTCCGGCGCAGATAGGATTCTACACCTTATATCTTTAGATATACAGTGGGGAACTGCGTGTTTGTTTGCGTGTTGGGTTGTGTAGATAGTTTAGAGCGTTTGGTTGAAGACCCCCGTGTAGAACGGGTTGGTCCGTGTGGGAACGGTCGGCGTGAAATCGCTGCGTCTGCGCCGGTGGCCGTTTATACGACGCGAGACGGCGACGCGGCGATTCCGACAAAAAAAATCTGTATGACTTTTTCAGTTAGATATAGTGTCCAGAATACGTTGTATTATTATATGTAATTGACATTATTATGTTCAACAATTATGTTGATTAGTAAAATTCTTATCTAACTGGATATTTATAAAAAACTAGCGACCCGCCCCGGCTTTGCACGGGTACTATATCTCCATAAAAACCTTCCTCTTGAATTACTCTACCTATTTAAAAAAAATCTCATCAAAATCCGTTGCGTAGTTTTACAGATTTAAGCGTACAAAGAGACACAGGGACAGAAAAAGTGACTTTATTTTATACTACTTATGTAGCGATATGCCAACTAACTTGTTACTGAAACTGTTTCATATCCTTATGTTTTTGATTTTAGTGCGCTAAAATATTAGTTTTAGTATGGTGCCTTTTTGCGCGAGTGGTAGAAGTGGATCATTTTACGTCAGGTCCAAAACTTTGGAGGGCCATCTGTACTAAAAACGTCGTACGAGACACGTGCAGAAGCTCCCTCCGGTCGTGTTTTAAAACATCGCCACTCGTTTCGAATTTCATGTTTTTCGCACTTGTGTCGTAAATAGTCGTAATATACTATTCTTAACAATAATCATCATCACGTGAACACAAATACGTCCGTAAACGAAGACATTCAAAGTTTGAATCCGCATCGTGTTCATCCCCTTTGATGAAGAATTTATAGAGGTAGGTACTAGAGATAATGTTAATGTAACTGTCCGAATATTTCCAAGTAAAGATTAGGTACATGGAATCAAAATAAGTAAAAACACAATTTATTTATGACCGAAAATATCTGTGGGCCGGGAAAGTAGCAAAACAATATGTAGATCGTAAACTGTAAATGATGCGTAAACTTTATTCTTTTTATTGTCTATTGCAGGGACACTATTGAGACGTAATAATGTATTTTACGGATTTATTTCATATAAACGACCAGACACCGCTCCATACTTATGTTTGTTTTATGGGAAACCATTAAGAACAATAGACACAATAGATGAAAAAACAGTTACATGGACTGAAACTAATGATATGAATAATAAATACGTTCAGCGCAGCAGTAGCTTTCTCTTTTCTTTGTTTTCGCAAGTTTTGCTTTTATACAGTGTGTAAATCCAGGCATGGGATTCATTAGTGTAATCATGGATTACAAGTATTTTTTTTAAGTTACTCTTAATTATGATCCTCCAGGATTTTTTTAAGATTATCGGAGCAGCAATGTAGGTACGAACATTTGTTATTGTTGATATGGCAGTTATGTCATCTGCTTTTGAAATTAGCTGTCAACGAGTGTTTAACTCGCGTATGTTGCTCTACATTGCGCGCCGAATTATTTTGTATGGATAATTTTGTTGCTTTAATTTTAAGTAAAAGTTATTTGAATGTACTTATTATATCGTAAACTAACACCCGTTAAGAGCTTCGCCCGTATTAGACTTACACCCTGTATATTTCACAGAATCGTTAGTTTGCCTACAGCCGGTCTAGCCAAGATGCCATTCTATCATATACGACAAGCAAGTAATAAATGTATGAGAATGACGATTCGTACGAAAAGTCACGTGACCATTTCCATACATGATTATGGTGACGTGACTTATCTGCTAAGAATTAAGAAAAAATAGATAAATGTAAAAAAAACTAATGGTATCGCTTTGAACGGCATACAGCTCCAACTCCAATAAAGCAAGAAAGCAACCGCTGTAGCTTTACCTACTAGGTACCGGGTGCGTGAAGTTAGCATTTCAAGTGTGAGCAGATCACGTTTTTATTGGAGTTCCTATAGCATGCACAATAGTTCTAGAGTTCCTGATACTTTTTAACGATAGTTCTATCATTTTTTGGAAACAAAAATGATGTTACTGTTTTCTTCAAAATGATATGCTAACTTCACACGTTAGCATATCAAATCGATCCGATTACAATGAAACTCACAGGATAGATTCATTACGTAGAAATAGAAAGTTCCTGACAAAAGCAATACGTATTTTACCAGTTTATCGACACACAAAACAAAATGAATCGTTGTCAGAAACGGCATTTACTCAAAGTTCAGGTGTGCTATGCTGGGGCATTACCTACGTAAAATTGCCAAAAAAAGGGTTTCGTAGTTCCCAGTTCTAAACATAGTCCAATTTTGTTTCAAAAAAAATTTGATAAAAAACATGTCCAATCCATTTCAGAATGATTTCCTTTTGTAAAGTGTCAACTATACGAATTATTTATTTATTGTAGACCAAACAGTACATAATTGTACATAATTTTGAATAAACAATAATTTTATGGATTTATGGATGCTTAATAGTTTTGGATGTTTGAAAACTCATTTAGATTTCATTACTTAAAGCCCTTAGCGTATATTGTTTGCAATCGACCTATTGGCAAAACTACAGTTAAGCCAACGTGGGAAAGGCTGTGACTGGACCAAAATGTCCATCCAGGTAAGTTTATCGCCTCGGCGATCGGCGATCTGTGAGTTACGATCAGCGGGCAAGACAACTTTATCTAGCAGGTCGGGAGTAGGGATCCGAGGGATGGTTTAGAATTAGAACCATTGGGATTAAAGATTCAGAAAATTTTATAAAGCATGTCGCCTCACTACTTAAGTAGGTACTAAAAGTACGGCACTTGAAGTGAAGGTACTTTGCGATCAATCAAATATTTTTGAGGGTAATACGTAGGGGTACGTAATCACATATATTTTTTACGTTTACTCAACGTGAGTTTGTACGTTTGTTTGTTTGGTAGCCAGGATTATAAATTTAGCCTCATACAATGTACCATGAGAGTCGTGTTATTTGTCGCATGCCATGGGAGTTAAAGTACGTACCTACGAGTATACATGTACGTACTCGTATCTATTAAGATCACTGATCGTAATCTACCTAGTTCTGTCAAGCTTCAATTTACAGAAAATGTCAGGTACAATAATTTCAATCATCATCCATATTTGCTTCGTAATTAGACCAAATAATATTCTGATGATATTTCAATTGTAGATGATCAAATGTTTCTTACTAACAAATATAAAGATATATATTAATTTGTACGGGACCCATTTCACGCCAACCCATTACACCTTCACCGGTTTTTTCCACCGATTTCGTTCCAAAACAACGCCGGCATCAGTCGATAATTAAAAATAAGTTTCTTTCTTACGCCTGCGCCCGTTTTTTACTCGTCTACTAATTGATTGGTTTTCACCCGATTTTGTTTCCTTATCGCACTGTTTTCAAACTGGATTTTGTTTGTGGCTCTTTTTGAGTTATTTTTTAATTTACGTCAGATCGTTTGATTGGGCTGTGTGTAATTTTAAGTTTTTGTTCGTGAAATGGAGATTAATTTCATTTCATTTATTTAATTTAGATTCGAGAATTGACACTGATATTCTGACTGGGGTTTAGATTCAACTTATAATTATGTTCAAAAATATGTATCAGTGTACTTTAATTCTGAGTAATAAGAACATCGTAACACATTTATGAGAGGATTGTTTTGATGCATATTTTTGCACTTGACTGTAGACAAGTTGAAGTGACCATGCCTACGAAGCAGGTTCCAGCTTCAGATCCAGTTCTTTGGTGTGAGACACTGGAGTCTGAACTAGGTTTAAAGGTACCTGGATTACAGATCCCCAGGCTTTCACCTCGTAGAAAACATTATGTTATTGGCATAAGATCTGATCAAAGCATGCATATAAAAATACAAAGCATTATTCCCCGTACGTTGTATTTAGTTTTCAGGTGTGTTGTCGACTCATACAGCAAATATTTGACGGTACCATACCCGTACATAGACACCAGAGATTAGGAGACCTACGCGTATTTAAGGTAAGTAATGACAATGATCCTGACTCACCGTCGTTTGATGGTTTCGGCGGTGCACAAAAAACTGTCACGTTTTGACTAATAATGGTTTGGCCAGATTTATGATTAAAGGTGAAATAATGTAAAAAGGGTATTTGTCAAATAGACTTGAGAGTTATCACAATCATGTACAGAATGTTAACGTTACCTAAACTTAATTTCCTATATTTTCCTATATACGTCTACCTATTCTGAATAAATGAACAGACAGTTTACTGGGGCTAGGTACTTCAGAAATAAGTATCAAAATGTTGAACTTCCAGGAAATCCTCTACTTTCGTGGTCGTGACACGCCTGTCAAACTTATTAAGAAATACCCAAAAACACAATTATTAAGTATTGTATACGTAATGAAGTCATTTATCAATATTGTCACTGGAGACTTTGAACTGCCCTTAGTAGTATTTTTAAGCATTTCACTTTAACTGAAAGTTGGCGACTTTCTCGCACAACGCATCAGTATTGCGGCAAAATGCTGGCATTCTCGGCAGAATTCCACAAGGGCCAATCTTAGGTATTGGTTAGGTTAGTTAGATTTAATTGATGTACATAAATTGTACACTTTTGAAAATAAAGATCGATAGCAAAAAAAACCTTTAACTAAAATAAATTTGTTTTATTTGGGCGTGAGTCACCCCAAAATTTTATTGGGTTTGACCCATGAGACAGAATAAGTTTCAAAAGAAGGTGGGAATTTTCCACTGGGAAAGAATACTACTACAACCCTATTAAGGGTTAATGTGGAAACCTTATTTGCAATCAAGCTTAAAATAAGAAAAGGGTAGTAAATCAGGATTATTGGACGGAGTAAATGATCAGGGGCCTCGGGACCGGCGCCCGCGGCGGTGGGCGGTGCTGTGAACATTCCGTACATTCCCGCCGCTCGCTTAAGGAGATGTTTTGATAAGTTCTCTAAATTATCGCTGAAAATCACTCCATCTATTCCAACAGGTCTGTTCTTCCTCGCTAAATTGGTAATTAGACGGGAGAAACGCAAAACATTCGTCCGCTCGATGGGTGGTTGGTATTCGAAAGAGTGCGGGTCACTTTTGAGTGAGGTTAGCTCAGGACCGGGACCGGGTACAGGAAGAGAGGCCTATGCACTGCAGCGGGCGATAAACCGCTGAAATACTGTTGATAAATATGCCAAGACAAGTGATATTATGTACGTATACCAAAATTAATTTCTGTGATAAGACTGGACCATTATGGATTTTCAGATTTTCGATAGGATCTGAAAGAAATTTCTACCCGAAAGGGATATTGTATTGGAAAAAGTTGGTAAAGATTCTTTACCTCAACTGGGATAAAAATACAAAAAAGTGGTCAGCAATCTCAAGAGACAAGCCGCAAAAAGGCCGAGTTTCTATCACGCATAAAATGTGCTAGGGCCGTCGACTTTCTTTCGGCACTGAACGCTGAACAACTTTGAAGATAGTAAATTTCGAGGACCTATTTCTGTGTCTGACGTCGCCTTCGTTGGAGTAAATCTACAGATAGACAATAATACAAAAGTATGTATAACAAATGATACGGAGAAGAAGGATATCGAAATGTGTGACTGGAAGCACTAAGCCTTAAGGCCGGGCGGTGGGCGTGTCAGTCAAAATTCGTTTGTAATATATTCCGACTTTGTTTTTTTCTAAAACGCTCTTCGTGTAGCCCGCATCACTAATTTAGAGTATCTGGTTTAAAATAAGGCGGTGCTTAAAAATACTGAAGATGCACTAGCCGGGTTAAAAGCAGAACCAACTAAGTATTTGGTTTAAAAAGTTTATTGCAAATGATTTCTAACGTGTTTGGCATAAAAATCTACAGCAAAAACAACTAGGACGAAATATTATAGTTGGTTCTGCCTTGAACCCGGCACACTGTCTTATGCAATAAAACTTAGATAAATTAGAACATACATATGCCATCACAAGCCTGTTTCAGTCCACTGCTTGACGTAGATCATGCCTATTAACTATGCGTATGGACGTATTAGAAGGTAAATGCCCATAATTATCACGCCGGGCAAGCGGGTTGGCGATGCTGCCCATCATCAATTCAATAAGCTTCGTGACAGAATGGTCAGGAACACTTCAATTCCTAAGTCGATTCATACGACACCCACGGGAAGAAGTGACAAATGTATTTTACTGCCGTCACCACGCGGCGGAAAGGAGTTCTAACTCAGTTGTTTGAAATTTTTGGAAAATTCTAGATTCTCGTTATTTCTTGCATGATTAAAATAAGTAGAAAAGGCGTTGTCGTTTAGTAATAGTTTATCAGCAGAGCAAACAGCGATTGTTTTAGTCCAACTGTACCGTGGGAATACGCATATCTTATCCGAGTCAACATGTCTATGGGCCTTGCCGTCAATATTTACTGTACATTCATAATCCTCAATTGTTTTAGGCGATTTATCTAGAACTTTCTTGGTCATGCAGTGACGGCAGTATTCACATTTGTCACCACCCTAACTCTTCCGTAGGTGTCGTAAAAACGTCGATTGAAGGATTGAAGTGTCAGCGATTGATTCATTTATTGAAGATTGATGACGGGCATGAGCCTCATCTCATCGCGTGGCGATTTTGGCCATAAGGTACCTCATAAGGTGCGTCCAGCCGTCCATATACCAGAGTTGGGCATTTCGTAATCAATTCCCGATTACAATATTACTTGATTTTACTTTGTAATGTACTTATGGGTAGCATATTACTTGTAATGTAATGTCGTGAAACGGAATATTACAATGACGTATGAAGGAGTCAGTAATAATCTATAGCATATTAGCATTACTAATACTTTGGAATCAACATGTCGATTCAAAATTACTGGAATCGTTGACCATACTTCTAGATTACTTTTTAATTACTTTAATGTTAGGACGTGCGAATTTTAATATTATTTTCACTCCGAATCGCTAAACTGAAGTGGCAGTGGGAGGGGCACAGTGCGCGTAGAACCGATGGCCGTTGGGGCGGGAAGGTTCTTGAGTGGCGGCCGCGTACCGGAAGGCGTAGCGTGGGTAGGCCCCCCACAAGTGGAACGATGACCTGGTGAAGGTCGCAGGAGTCCGCTGGATGCGGGTGGCGCAGGACCGGTCATTGTGGCAATCTTTGGGGGAGGCCTATGTTCAGCAGTGGACGTCTTTCGGCTGATATGATGATGATGATGATGATGATACATGTATGTACAGTCGGAATCCGACTGTAGGGTCCATTAGATCCAAGATGGCGACACATTTTTGCAATTTTTGTCATTATACTCGATTTCGACTAATTCACATACGTGGAATCCGAATTTAGGGTCCATTTTAAGATCCAAGATGGCGGCACAATTTTTTTCTTTTTTTTTGTCATTTTTGTCATTGTACTCGTTTTCGACTAAAACACATACGTGGAACCCGAATTTAGGGTCCATTTTAAGATCCAAGATGGCGGCACAATTTTTTTCTTTTTTTTGTCATTTTTGTCATTGTACTCGTTTTCGACTAAAATACATACGTGGAACCCGAATTTAGGGTTCATTTTAAGATCCAAGATGGCGGCAATTTTTTTTTCTTTTTTTTTGTCATTTTTGTCATTGTACTCGTTTTCGACTAATACTCATACGTGGAACCCGAATTTAGGGTCCATTTTAAGATCCAAGATGGCGGCACAATTTTTTTTTTTTTTTGTTTTTTTGTCATTGTACTCGTTTTCGACTAATACCCATACGTAGAACCCGAATTTAGGGTCCATTTTAAGATCCAAGATGGCGGCACAATTTTTTTCTTTTTTTTGTCATTTTTGTCATTGTACTCGTTTTCGACTAAAACACATACGTGGAACCCGAATTTAGGGTTCATTTTAAGATCCAAGATGGCGGCACATTTTTTTTTTTTTGTTTTTTTTGTCATTGTAATCGTTTTCGACTAATACCCATACGTAGAACCCGAATTTAGGGTCCATTTTAAGATCCAAGATGGCGGCACAATTTTTTTCTTTTTTTTGTCATTTTTGTCATTGTACTCGTTTTCGACTAAAACACATACGTGGAACCCGAATTTAGGGTCCATTTTAAGATCCAAGATGGCGGCACAATTTTTTTCTTTTTTTTGTCATTTTTGTCATTGTACTCGTTTTCGACTAATACACATACGTGGGACCCGAATTTAGGGTTCATTTGAAGATTCAAGATGGCGACACAATTTTTAGCAATTTTTGTCATACTAGTCATAGATCAACGTACCTGCTCTTCTTGAGCCTACTGGTATCATTAGGGATGATGGTAAGAGACCTGATGGTGTGTCTTTGGTTCCTTGGAGCTTGGGACGGATGTTGGTATGGGATGCTACTTGCGTAGATACCCTGGCACCGTCCCATCTTCAACGAACTACGTTTAAGGCAGCCGCTGCGGCTGAAAATGCCGAATTTTTAAAACGTAATAAATATAAGGGCCTCGGCAAAGAGTACGATTTTGTACCGTTTGGCGTAGAAACTTAGGTTCTTGGGGCCCCAGAGCACGCAAATGGTTTGCTGAGATCGCGAAGCGTCTGGTTGATATAACTAGAGACCGAAGAGCTGGCGACTTCCTCGCACAACGCATCAGTATTGCGATACAGCGAGGAAATGCCGCCAGCATTCTCGGTACAATGCCACAAGGGCCAATCTTAGATATAGGTTAGGTTAAGTAGATTAGTTAGATTTAATCTATGTACATAATTTGTAGTTTTGAACATACTAGTTAGTTTTTGACTAATTCACGCACGTGGAATCCAAATATTCTATTTTCACTAGGTAGGTCCATAGATCCTAGATCTTAAATTGATGATAAATTCGTGTATGTAAGAACAACTACAATGTCAATAATTACAAAAAAAAAGAAAAACATTGTACCGCCATCTCGGATGTTAGAATGGACCCGAAAATCGGATTCCACGGATGTGAATTAGTCAGAAACGAGTATAATGACGAAAATTGCAAAAAAAAGTTGCCGCCATCTTAGATCTTAGAATGGACCCACAAAAATCGGAATTCGGAATCCACGGATGCGAATTAGTCAGAAACGAGTATAATGATGAAAATTGGAAAAAAAAGTTGCCGCCATCTTTGATTTTAGAATGGACCCGAAAATCGGATTTCACGGATGCGAATTAGTCAGAAACGAGTATAATGATGAAAATTGCAAAAAAAAGTTGCCGCCATCTTGGATCTTAAAATGGACCCGAAAATCGGATTCCACGTATGCGAATTAGTCGGAAACGAGTATAATGAAGAAAATTGCTAAAAAAAGTTGCCGCCATCTTGGATCTTAGAATGGACCCGAAAATCGGATTCCACGTATGCGAATTAGTCGAAAACGAGTATAATGATGAAAATTGCTAAAAAAAGTTGCCGCCATCTTGGATCTTAGAATGGACCCGAAAATCGGATTCCACGTATGCGAATTAGTCGGATACGAGTATAATGATGAAAATTGCTAAAAAAAGTTGCCGCCATCTTGGATCTTAGAATGGACCCGAAAATCGGATTCCACGTATGCGAATTAGTCGGAAACGAGTATAATGATGAAAATTGCTAAAAAAGTTGCCGCCATCTTGGATCTTAGAATGGACCCGAAAATCGGATTCCACGTATGCGAATTAGTCGGAAACGAGTATAATGAAGAAAATTGCTAAAAAAAGTTGCCGCCATCTTGGATCTTAGAATGGACCCGAAAATCGAATTCCACGTATGCGAATTAGTCAAAAACGAGTATAATGATGAAGATTGCAAAAAAAAGTTGCCGCCATTTTGAATCTTAAAAATATACTACATTTTCAGAATACGTTTTTAACATTCATGAAACTGCTAGGATGTCAGATATCAACTAGAATGACATATAAATCAAAAACAATTTCTTCGAGTAATAGTAACAAAATTACTTTGTAAGTAATGCAGATTACAGAAGTACTTGATTACGGTGGATTCAATATTACAGTAGCTGATTACAATACCGATCCCAAAGGAATGGATTACAGGCGTAACCATAGTACAGCATTACAGTAATTTTTATTATACTAGTAATTCATTACTGAGGAATCGTCATTACTGGAATGTAACCCTGTAATTAATTCCAAAAGGAATTGATTACGCCCAACTCTGCCATATACGTATCTGGGAGGAACCATTCAAATTCTCGGGATAAAACTTTTTTTTTGTTATGGTCAGATAATTATCCAGATTAAGTGAAGCTTAAAAATGGTAGACGATTTTAACAAAGTCTAACGATTCTTTCAAGTAGGCAGTAGGCATAGGAACAAGCAGGAATTGTCAATTTCAGTCATACAAAAAGAAATCTGCTTCTTGTTCTAACCTCTGCATGTAACTTATGTATCTAGACTTCTACATTATCTACAGTTCAATAAATACAAAGTAACTTACGAAATATTCAAGCTCATCACACGCTTTTACCGGCATACAAACCCAGGACCTTCCAGCTTGATTTTTTTATCCCGTATGTGAGGAATGCGCGCGCCGGGAGATTATGCGCGCGCGCACGCGGGACCGCACAAATATTTGCCACTTTTGTCCACATCTTCATGTCGATTGGGGTGTTTGATGTTCCGACGTCTATTTTTTTTGATTTAGAAATAAGGTAAGAAATATTGACGTGTCTTTTTTGTTCATGATTATTGATAGTATTTTTAAAAGTCTATTGAATTGAAAGAGACATAATACTTATAAATATAATTAAACAGTACGGCATGTTTCGGAGAGCCTAGGTCTCCATTATCAAGCACTGCGCCTGTTTAATCGCGAGTTTAACTGTTTAATTATATTTATATGTTTATATAATTATATTTATATGTTGCCGTGTGGTGACGGCATTGCCGTGTGGTGACGGCAGTAAGAGTACATTTGTCACCACCCCAACTCCTCCTGCGGGTGTCGTAAGAGTCGACTAAGGGATTGAAGTGTCAATGACCATTTTACAAGATTGATGATGGGCAGCAGCGTCATCATAGTGGACACATTACTGCGATCGCCAATCCGCTTGCCCAGCGTGGCGATTATGGGCATTTACCACCTAATGCGTCTATACGCATAGTTAATAGGAGAGGCCTACCTCCTAGCAGTGGACTAACATAGGCTGATGATGATATGTTTATATTATTTATGAAACATTTAAAAATAGAAACTGTAAAATGATTACTAATATTTTCAAGGCTTTGGAGTGCATGTTTAGTTATTTTTGAGTACGGTGTCTTCTCCAATAAATCTCATGGCTTCATACGTAGTCGGTCAGTTGATGATGACGTAATTCACACTTTATTATAAAATAAAGCTAACAACAATGAACGATAAAGCAGACAAACATTCGAACATGTCGCCATTGAACCCCAAAAACGAGCCCAAACTAGCCCTACAATGCCCTATTATTCATAAATAACATCAAATAAAAAAACCCGAGACACAATCGCAGGCGCATGTAGATAAACCATTATACAAACACAATGCTATCCCCATCTCCTTCACACATCACAATTTCAATGACATTTTTTATTTCCATTTCATTCACTCGAATTACTTTATAATGTCGTTAAGGCTTTGTAAGTTTCGATTTCTAGAGGTTTTCGCGTCACGTTTTTTCTTAGTAGTATTTTGTCGATGGATTTTTCTATTCACTATTATGATGTTTATGGAATCATGACTGCTGTGAACACGTTTCGGAGTTTGGAGGTAGACGACAATCGAAATTAACATGATTTTAAATGGAAGTGACGAATGTGGCGATGTTTAGAACGCTCAAGAGAAGATGACTGCTTGACAGTTGAGTCATTCTTGATGGGATCTTTGGAACACTTTGTTAAATTGGTTATTATAGTAAATTTTACACCTCCAAACACAAATTCATTAATAACAATATTATACGTTGCTGTTTGACGAGACAAGCCATTGCCAAACGTTCGTTTTTGCGAACTACTTGTACTTATCCTCGTAGTTGAAAATACTATTGGGTGCTTTCAACTTTAAATGAAATCTTGTCTACTTACATTATTAATTATTTCACGCAAGGTTACAATTACAAGTTACTTTGTTAAAATACGAAGACAAAAAATAAAGTAAAGATATTGTACAAAAAAAGTGTATTTTTACTAAATGTTAATTCAAAATTTCTACTCTGTTTATTCGTGATATTTGAAACCTACGTAAACAACATAACAACTGTAATCAATAATCTGCTAATAAACAATATTGCGTACTACGAGGCCTACGCGTCTAGGAAAATTATATTATAAGTTAATAACCTTGTACAGAAGCAAAATTATAATGTTATATTCAAAAGATTATGAACCTTATTATCTACGGCATAAGCGAGTTGTCGTAGGTCTGATTGTCATGGCAGGGTGTATAGATTATTGGGATATAATAATTTATTTTTCAACAGGCGATTAGACTGCCGACATGGCAACGGGCGAGCTCCAGTGTTCACCTTGGAGTAGGTAACTGACACGTCTGGTGAGGTAGGACCTTACTTAAGCCTCTGACATAGTCGACCTTGTATCTAAAGCGTAATACATTCCTGCTCGCAACAGGGCTTGAAATAAACATGTACTAACCTATGCAGCAATGAATATCAAACGTATCAATGTGTGTAATTGAGTCGTTATTTGAATAGACCTTGGTAGTGGGGTGTGGGGTGGCTCAGGGTAGTGTTATGAGCCCGGTATTCTACGTGACCCTTACAAGGGCGTCTTTTCTTTAATAATCTCGATTTACTCGACTGTTTGTAAGTGGCTAATTGAATAAGCATTGAATTCCATTCGTTGTCGAGGGGAATTGGATCAAAGTAATGATTATACCTACATTAAGTCAACCTGATTTTGTAGGTACAAAAATGTTTAGGTAAGTTCTCTAGGTTTTATGGGACCAATATAAGGAACAGTTAATAACTGATATTGATATATGTATTCCTAATACTTATAGTAGCCACTATTATATGAAAGTGTTTTTTTGTAGAATATGCCGGACACTTAACATAATCGCTTTACCCGAGAAAGAGACACGACACGGCGCGACGCTACTGTCATAAAACTCATAAAAAACCTATAAACACGGTTCCGATGAATAAAAACTATGATCCATCGTTAATACTAGTTTTATCGTTTATTGCTTTTTAGTATAGTTTTATTCCATTCGATAGTTTTGCGTAATTAAGACGGATAAGGACGTCAAGAATTTATTACTTTGAATTTGAATAACTTTTGGTGCGACAGAAATCTGATTAAAGCGAGAAACGCGCAATTAATATCTTATGTTTATTTATTTAGGGCCACGGCTTGTGATAAAATTGTCTAACATTTGATTACCTGGGTTAAGATTTTTTTTAACTTTGGTTTCATGTATGAACCCTAGGCCATTGCAAAACCATGTAAAAATGACTAGTAAGAAATTTCGTACAATTTGATTTGTAGCGTAACTTTTACAAGTTCGCAATTGGTTCTGTACTATGCCTAGTACACACACACCAACTCAACATAGCAAGTAAAACTCGGCCAGGTACTCATGGGTCATTATTTGGGCATTTTTCCGAGTCATTTTCGTGGTCACACTTTTCGCGATAACGGCTGATTATTCTAACTTCGTTTCGTGTTTGGTTATTTTGTAAATGTACTGTAATACAATATATAAATTAATTTAGAGTTAAAAGAAAACAGATTACTTACCTATAAAAAGAGACCTAGAAATCTACCAATATACTGATTTAAACTTTCACTTTTTTCGGTAATTCAAAAAAATATAGCCTAATTCGAATAACCGTGTCACTTTTTCGACACTGAAAAATTTGTCATGACATGTTACTAGGAATTAGATAATATTAAATCGGCTGCGGTAATTAGATCTAAAACCATTTGAGAATAACCGTTTTCACACATTATTTTAAACCACTAATTGGAGTTCGAGGCCAATGAATCTACGAAAATATTGCCACAACAATGAAATGTTCAAACAATAGTAAATCCTTTTTTTTCTAAAAACAGACGTTGAGATATCTTATTTATTGGTAATTTTATTCTTTAATTTATAGAAACAATATTATTTACTTATTTTCACGTAAATATAAGATATTTTAATAAAAACGGAATTATCCGCAATTATTAGTAACAAAGTTGGTATTGCGCTGGTATCACCTCAGGTGTTAATAACATTTGGTACAGCAATTTGACTACACATAAATTAAATCCCTATTTCTGCATACGTTTAGAAAATTGCAGAATAATACATTGTAGCGTGCTTTATGTTCACATTTCGTATTCGTAAAATTCCTTTGACCTACAAATTTCTTGGGCAGTGCTATAGTTCTCCATTTAAATTATCATAGAGATCTAACGTTTTGTTTGTATTCACTGGTAATTTTAAGTTCTTTACAAGAAAATGTTGTCATATCAATGTTAGTTAAGTAAAAGAAAAGTTTTTAGGTATTTACGTGTTTTTAAGAAAATCCTAGTTGTGACAGCGATATTAAACAGAAAGGCGTAAAAACATTACAGAGGTATGTAATATTTTTATTAGGAATTATTTTAAATAAATAAATTAAATAACAAAAAGGTTGTGGAAACCTGGAAACTTTATTTCACAATGACATAAGAGACTTTGACAGATTTGACAATAACGCATCTGTCGTAGTTTCGTTGGCCTCGAACTCCAATTACTGGATACACGTAAATACGCACAACTTCAAGGTCCTAAAATCTTGAATGGCCAGGAATGTTAAAATCATCAACAATGAGTATTAACGCTGAGGTGGTCACGGCAATATGGGACCACCCAAATCCGCGTCGCGAGATACCTACAGATGTGTGTATAATATATTTATCTCGATACCTAAGTGATACATATTTTCCTTATTAGATCATTATGAAGGCTCGGATCCAAGGGGTGGGGGCAATGGGGCACTTGGCAAAAGACAATGCTATGCTATTCTCTTATTCACACATTCGACGCTGCGTTCGTCAACGAGCTCGACGTCGAAACAGCCTTGTCTAAAATCCTAGCTGTTTTTGACATTAGGAATCGAGGCTGTGAGCGAGGTTGTGGGCGAGTTCGTCGCTGTTTTTCGTTAGAGAATACGAAGTTCGTACATTAAACGTCGACGCAGTGTATTTCCAGCTCACGCCGCATTCGTCGCCGAGCACTAGTATCGTTTAATAGTTATTTGTTATACAAGGGTGCAAAGTTGTATTTTACCCGCGAGTATGAAATTGAAACACGAGCAAGCGAAAGGATTCTATAGTTGAACCACGAGCGAAGCGAGTGGTTCTAAAATAGAATCCTGAGCAGCGAGTGTTTTAACATACGAGAAGTAAAATACATTTGCACCCGTGTGTAACACAAAACTTTTCCCCTCACTATAGCGAGGAAACTGAAAAAAGGTAATTATTTGTTCACATTACAATCATCATCGGGTTAGTGATAATAATTTTCCAAATGCATCATGTATTTAATGCAAGATTTTGTCGCAGTAAACTTACCACGAAAAAGTAAAGGCAGCACGGTTTTAACACATTCCTGTAGTTGCACACCAACGCCAATGCATTATTAAATCATTCTCATTCATTATTTTTACAAAATTATAACAGAACACCCTGAAAGTTGTTTAGTTTACTATTTTTATGCGTGTTCGAGTCGGTAAATAAAGATTATAACCTATAATATTCTTTGACAATGTTGACGTTGACATTTTCTGCGTTTTGTGATTGCATCTAGTCATCTTATCATCATTCACTAAAACAATTGTTACTTATGGAATTTTAGGATTTATATGTTAAAATCATGATATTATATAAAGGTTTGTATTTTACACTAAATTCTCAAACAAATTATTTAATTATCATTAATATGGAACAATTTCCATGAGCATTTTACGTTTTGTTATTCCAAAACCAAGATCATTACTTTGCCACACAAGTGAATAATATGCGTTTTTACACGTTCGTATTAAAGGATAAACGAGCACTTTACAAGCTAGTGAGGGGAAAAGTACATTAGTGAATACCATTTTTAGGCTCGACGCTGCCGCAGCGCTGACACAGCGCTGACAGCAAGGCGCTTTCCTTAGCGAATAACACTGCTGAAGACTTATTATGGTACTGCGTCTAATCGTTTGTTGGCGTTGCTGTGGCTGTCACGGTCTAACAAGTATGCAACTGCTAAAGTGACGCGTAGCACGATAAATGAATAAAACGGGACCATCATAACTATTATAAGCCACCTGTGGCCTATTTTACCATAATTAGTCTGACAATTGTAAAATATCACTGTTACTGATGTCACAGGCCTCTGTAGGCACGGCTACAGCTTACTATTGGACGGTCCATGTGCTTATTTGCCACCAACATAAAATGATTACTAATAACGATATTAAATCTTGACATGAGGTTCGGCTTATGTCGGAATATCGCTACAATTGTCGTGTTTTTTGTGACAATTGTAATTTTGCTTCGCAAATTGCTTCGCAAAAAAGTAGTTATTCACTGCTGATTTATTAAAGTTCCTCCACTACATTTTATGTTGGTAGCAAACAAACGCACGGCCCTTCCGTTTGTACAATTGTAGCACTTGTCAATGTTGAGAAATTGGGGCCTGGACCTAGGTATGCCTAGGTGCTGTTTTTTAACGATTGAAATTATATCTCAATAATTATGTCACGTTCTTATTACACAAAATTAAAGTGCACTGGGACATTATTTATTTTTAGCTTTTTATGTACAGTCGAAGACAAAATAATGGGTATACAAAAACGTTCAAAAATATGTCCCAGTGCACTCTAATTCTGTGTAATAAGAACGTCGTAACAAATTTATGAACGGATTCTTTCGATACTTATTTTTGCACTTGACTGTACACCTTATTTTGCCTTTGAATGTACGTTAAGTTGTTAAGTTTTACTCTACTGACATATTGTTAAATAAATTGTAATTAGAAAATTGTATTAGTATAATACAAGTGTATTAATATAAAAAATATAATAATGCATATTATAGCTATTATTCGTTTTCATAAAGGCTCATGTCTGTATTTACCCTTAATTTCTGACATATTCAAACTTTCTGGTGTGCTGAAATAATATTATTCAGAAATTATCTTTTATTATCTATGAGTTGACAATGACACTCAAAATGTCAGTCAAAAATTGGTCAATGTGATTATTTACGTTTTATTCCAGCACAAGAAATTTTTTGGTCAAAATATGTAAATTATGAATAATAAAATTGATCCTAAGCAACTATCGAGCCCTGACGCCCTAGACGAGAGAATCGATCAATTGATAGCCAAATATTCACGTATTTCTGATAATGTTGATGAATTAGAAGTTACTGCTCAATCACATGTAAACTATCGCAGAAAAGCTTGGAAGATACATGACACGAGCCGTGTTCACGCGTACCCAATCCGGAATGAATATTATTTCAATAGATTCCCACATTCGAGTGATTCTGGCGGAGACTATTTTGATAAAGTTTTTCAGATAAATGGGCACAATCTTTGTAATCGCAATGAAAATGACACGGATACTGATTCATCGTCGGGAACGAGTCGTCCACGACCCGAAGAAGGTAATGACAGTCAATCAAGAAGAGTACAATTCCAGGAAGAACGTAATGATGTCAACTTACAAACTTCATTCACCAACGAAAATTCCTCTCAGAAATCCTATGCTGAGAAAGCTACGTACTGTCGTCCTGTAGGCAACTCTTACGATAAAAAATTAGTTTGTAAAGTGATGGAGAGAAACGCCAAGTTGCAAATGCTATTAGCACGGTATGTGATGAGACGCCATAAAGAGAAACAAAGAGAACAATTGGATAATTATTTAAAAAGTAAAAACCAGTCAGACTCGTCAAAGTATTTTTCGTCACCGTCTGTATCTGGTTGTAAAAATGCTCATCCTCTACTGATTAACGATCATAAATTACACCGTTCTGACTCCTGCCGCGGAATATTACAAGATTTCTATGATATCGAAGATGAGGCACAGGCCGAATACACTCCCGACTACGAAACCAGAATGAACCAAAATAACGGCTCTCGAAGGAAATACAAAAATAGGCAACATTATTTTCCTAATATAGTAAAAGTAGGAAGAAGAAACGATGATCCAGAAACATGTGATAGGTTCAGTGACAGAACATATACATGTGAAGAAACGAATTACCAGCCTGAAATTTTGAATGAAGATAATAATTTTATATATAACATAGAACCTTATCAAGCAAAAATAAATGTTGACTTGAAACAAAACAGGGATGTGCAAACACATATCACGTTTGGAAGTTGTGATGTATCAAATAATGTAACAGATGCATTTCAACCGGAGTTGCAGGCTGCAGCGAATGGGACCTCTGCTGTGATGACAGATATACAAGATAATGTAGTCACATTGAGAGAAAGCATTCATACAGGAGCAGGAACTGTATACGAAATCAATAAAATTAGTGATGTACCTAAGCCAAGAATATCTCAACAAAATCTCGAAGACAAGCTTGATACGCTTATAAATTTATTTAATACATTCCTGTCAGATTTGAAACCTCGAATACTTTGGGACGAATACAAATCAAACGAAACAGTAATTATTAACCACGACGTTGATAGGGAACGAGACACTATGCAAATCCACTCTCCTAAAAGGACAGTATCTAACAAAAGAGTAAGGATTGTTGGGAACGTCATGACAAACACCTCATTGTGTGCTTTACAATCTCAGCTCACCCCTTCACACTACTTGCTAAACATGAGACTAGACAGAATACTTCATGAGGAATTGAACAAAAGTAACAAATTAAGACATGAAATAGCAGAAATGTTACACATAACAAATCGTCCGCCGGAAATTGAAAGCCATGTAGAGATACCAACGAGGGATTGCTCAACCGAGGTGACAGATTCTCTTTGTATAACCAAACCACAGTTTCCAAACGATGTAACCATTGAAGATAGACTTCGACCCCAAAGCAGAGCTGATCGTCGAATAGCAGTGAACACGGAGCCTCTAGGATTACTGACGCTGCTGCAGCTATCCACGGAAGCCTTGAAGCAGATTCTGTCCTTCATACCAGACAGTTGGTACATGGCGAAGCCTGGGCCCGTGGCTGGCAATAAAGATTACGTCTGTAACATTTGTGGTGCGGCGTTTGCGCGGCCTTCCTTGCTAGGAGCACACATTTTAACCCATGATTTGGGTCAAACCAGGTAAGAATTTTTAACCTCCTGTCATGTTAACTGTAGCATGAACGGTAAAAGCGAAATCATCATAAGCCATGATTGTTTCAGAGACTGCAGCACTTGCCGGCGGAACGTGGACAGCCGTCGACCTTCCCAACTCTTCTGCTGCCGGCACTGCGGCCAGCGGTTCACCCGGGCGTACTGCTGTGAGCTCCACCAACAGACTTGTGGGAGACGGCGGTCTACCAGTCGTATATTGCTCCGGTAGCCAAAGTGTAAGGCCTGGGGGCTACGATCTACTAATGCGATTCAGTTTACTGAATCTGAAAGTCTAAAACTGACTGGCTGAACCTACATTGAGTCGCATTTGAGAGATCATGGTACGCCTGAGTGGCGGGCGTCGAGCAGAGCGTTGGGCGGGCAGGCAGCGGGCGTCGATCGTACAAGGGATTTCTGGTATTTCTACCTCGCGTACTCAGGCTACGCGCATAAGTTTGTAACTATTTGTTTATCATGGCGGCCACGTACCGCAATGCGCAGCGTGGGTAGGCCCCCCACAAGGTAGACTGATGACCTGGTAAAGGTCGCAGGAGTCCCCTGGATGCGGGTTGCACAGGACCGGTCATTGTCATTGGGGGAGGCCTATGTTCAGCAGTGGACGTCTTTCGGCTGATATGATGATGATGTTTAATATGGACGCCTCGCCCCGCTCCAGGGCCTAGACCTTAAGACACGTGTCCGGTGTGGTTTGGTCTTTAGACGGAGACATGTATAGTTGGGCTGATTTAAATTACTGATCTCCGGCCAGACGTCCCTACACTGCACTTGCATTTGTTTTGTTTTGACGGCCTCAGCTCAGTTGGTAGTGAACGCTATAAAGCTGGAGGTTCCGGGTTCGAAACCCAACGAGGGCATGCATTCGTGTGTTTATCACAAATATTTCGTCGGCTGACCACCAAAACTCATGTAACAAATACCTACTTGAAAGCGAAAGCTCGTATCTCAATTTCGATTCACTACTGACATAATGTTACGAGCTGCTAAGAGGATCGATAGTTTGTACAGTGAGTTTTGATTGTCAGCAGACGATTTGTGACTTGGTGACGGTTATTTTTTATGTATTTCAGTTTATCTATCTGTTACGTATATCGTCGCTTAGTACCCACAACACAAGACGTGATTAAGCTTACCGTGGGATTAAGTTGATTTGTATAAATTTGTCCTGTGATGTTTATATTTACTTATTTGTCCTGTAATTGCTAAGACGAAATGTGCCATATAGTGGACGGTTGGCGGGTAAATATAGGTACCTATTTGAATTTAGAGAGAACCTTTTTAGTCAAAAGCAATTTTTTGTTAAACTTTTTTGGTATTTTTATTTCGACTGAACTTTGATTTGAAAGCACAGGCAAAGTGTTTGACATGTGCTTGTAAATTAAAAGTAAATTAAAACTATTATTTAATTATGTTTAAAATGTGAATCGAAATACTGTAAGTACGTAGTCCGCAGATACCTAAACGATTAGTCATAAGTTTAAAAACAGTAATATATCTCTGGATGCATGTATAGGTTTATATACTTGTCATAAGAGGGCCCAAGTGTGGGCAGTGTCGAACGGTTCCGCGCTCCAGTGATCACATAAATTGTCTCTTGTAATTGTATTCATAAACATTACACGTTCTAATATATTAAGCTTGTTTCCACCCTCGCATATTTATTATATCAACAGTAAAAGCATTAGAAGTTTTTTTTATGTGACGAAGGTAAACAACTTAGCTCTCAGCCCACCTGATGGAAAGCGAGAACTGAGGCCCATGTACGTACATACTGACCAAAGAATCGGCTATGCGCTGCCTACCCTAAGGACTTAGATAGATTGCCTCTATGCCAGTAATCACACCGGCTATCTTATTTATTTATTTATTTAACCTTATTGCACAAAATAAAACTTGATGTACAAAAGGCAGACTTAATGCCATAAGGCAATCTCTACCAGTCAACCTTTAGGTAAAGCAGAGAGATTGACCCCCAAGCCGAAACACAGGCAGTGCAAACACTGCTATTTAGCGGCAGTTAACGGGTAAGACGGTGGTAGCTATCCGGACGGACCCTGCATGAGGTCCTACCACCAGCAGAAGCAGAGCTTGATTTCCACCCTCGCATATATCAACACTAAAAACATTAGGAGTTTTTGCGCCCAGTGGGCTGCGTGGAGGACAAAATCTTTTCGGACATCTGAGAGCATACAGCCCCGGCGAAAAAGATTGCTCATCGGTCTTTGGAAAGAGACAAATAATATTGCATAAACGTCACATATGTTAGGGAGGGACAACGCTCTATAAAGCCAAGTCTCTTTCCAGAGAGCGTTTGCAAACTGTCTCGCCGGGTACTGTAATTAGGAAGGGACGATGTCAATGGTCCTTTGTAGACGCCGACTTGCATTTATCATGGTTGCTCCCATTAAGGAGTAACGACCATGAAATTCGGTCGATACGTCTCAATGATGCATGCGCCCTAGCCCCAATTATATCTAAAAACGGCATAATGACATTATAGTTGCTTATCCGCACTGGTTATAATTTTTGATGACGCATTTACTATTGATTTCTTATAAGACGTAAAAGTATGAATGGAAAGGTACCACCCATTAACAAGGGGATATAATCACGCTAAGGGTCTTTAAGTACACAATGCGACGGTCAGCGTATCCGCGCTTCATTCAAGTGCTACAATTCGTTTAAAAGTAAAGTTTTTTCGCAATTCCGGCCAGTCTGTTGTCCCACAGAGGTGTAAATAATAAGGTGACATACAAAAGGTTTTTTGTCCGCGCCGGTGCACGTTTGGCCCCCCGGGCGGTGGGAGCTAGCCTACTAATTTATATACCGTTAAATATTTGGCACGCCGCCGTCAGATCATGTCCATTCTATTTGTTTAGGTGAAATTGTAAGTATTGCTTGACGTGGGAAGCGGGCGAAAAAATCTTTTTACGCCGAATTCAGTTCTTTTTTAGTTTTATTGCTTTGTTAGCGAACGTTTATGAAAGTATTGACTATTTCTAACACATTTTAGTAGTTTTTTAGTTGCACCTGCTTTATTATCTGACAGGAACCGAATCGAGAACAGTGTTTTATTCAGAAAAACTAATATTTGTCATTCTAATCTTACCATTAGTGTCCCACCTTGCGGCGCGTGGCGGCTTATCAATTATTTGTCCCTTATCACTTACTAAATGAAATGTTTACTTGTAAAAACCGTAGATAAATGTGCCGGGTTTTTGTCCGGAGATTAGCGTATCGCCCACTGTGCGATCACCTGTATTTATTTAGATACGAGACCACAATGCGGGATTGTTTTGGTAATTAATGTTTGGTGATATCACGGACTACCGCCGTGGGCTCTTGATTGACCAATTGTGGACCTTATCTTTAGCGCGATACGGTCTATCAATGACGCCGTGAAGTTTGTACCTGGTATTGGCCCAAAAGGGAAGATTTCTGTCATTTTGAATAAAAAAGTGATTACCTTTTGAAGTGATTGATAATTATTATGGACGTATAATTAAGGTTTGTTTTTCTGTAGATTGTTTTGTATTTCTACGTTGGTAGTGTAATGTAAGTGTAATTAGGTGATGTTATTAATTAGGTAATAAACGGCTGACAATTAACATTATTGAAATTATTGAATGTATTTATGAGACTCTCAAAATGTGTAAGGTTTTTTTCTGAAATCTTCATTAGGAACGCTGCATGTCTACAGTTCAATGGAAAATAATTATATAGATGCGCGCAAAATACAATAAATATGTAAAGACCACCTTACAGTAATAGTGATATTGTTGTACATGTACCTACCTATACAAATACATATGCATATTTGACACTTTGCACGCATCTTTTATTTTACCTGAACTGGGTGCTTAGACAAGTTGCCAATCGCTAACGCTTAATCGTCAATCGTAAACGAAAGGCAGCTAACTGTCTTGGTCGCACTAATATAAAAGAGTGACAGAGAGGGAAAACTCGCTAACGCTTAGTTGCCAATCGCTACTAAGCGTTAGCGATCTCACAAAATAATCTGAGAATCATAATAAGACGCAATTTCAACGACGAACCTTAAAACCTCATTTACATCGTACAGATATTGCTTTTGGACCATTTTTTACTAATTTTATTATTTGTTTTCATTTGGAAGTTTAGACTTTATGCCGACCTCTTATGACCTATTTTACTCCACTCCGTGGGTTGATATGTGATAAAGATACAAGATTGTACTTATAAGTAGAGTCAAAGACATATTCCATAATACAGATTGTCTGTCTCTCTACTCTTCATACACAGAAAAAGCTTCGGTAATACGACGTTAAACGCCATCTATAATAATTATCTGGAACGATGTATTGTTGTGGAACAACTCAAATTGTTTTATTAAATATTTTTGATTTGAGTTTTTAAAGTAGTAACACATTAATCACATTATATTACATTAAAATACAATTATTTTTATGCATTTATTTTCAAAACTACTATTTATGTACATAGATTAAATCTAACTAATCTACTTAACCTAACCGATATCTAAGATTGGCCCTTGTGGCATTGTACCGAGACCGAGGATGCTGGCGGCATTTCCTCGCTGTATCGCAATACTGATGTACAATACAAATAGTTTATTGTTTGAATGTGAGTAGGTAATAATTATAAGGTCAGCAGTCTTTCAGTAGTTACAGATCGTCACAATCAGCCATTATATGGCGTACAATATAAATTATGATTCTAATGGCATGTCATTGAATTTTAATTTCTAATCATTAAATAAAAGATGAAACCAAAGAATAAATACCGAGTTTACCACCCGGAGGCGGAATTTGAACCCATGTCTTTAGCTTTCACGGCTGTTGCCTTGCCTCGTTAGGCCTGGCCTTAAAGAAAGCACAGACGTCGATGAAACATGTAACAAAAATGTTTATATTGATTTAAACTTTCATGATTATCAAATATATTTTAAAGACAAACGGGTCTTAATCGCGTAAACTTACGTTTAATTATATCCTGACGTTTCGGGCATGACGTTACACCCGTGGTCGCAGGCAGACA